>PVJN01027407.1:0-28864 GCA_004026805.1 Lasiurus borealis
AAAAGCTGCCTCAGTGGCAATAGATCAGTCACTGCTTCTTTCTTTGTGCCTCTCTCTGGCCCTGATTCACAGCACCCTCAACAGTCAGTACTGAGTTGGCCCGGCAACCCAGCACTGACTACAGGACTGACTTCTGGTTGGTTGAGTCTCTGTCCTTACTGGTTGTTAGGACCCAAAGTTTTTATATATTAGGATTAATTCACATGTTATGGAAGCTAAAAATTCTCATAATCTACAGTTTCCAAGCTGAAGGCCTAGGAAAGCCAAGGTAGTAGATCAGTCCCAGTCTGAAGGTCTGAGAACCCAGGATGCTGATGATGTAGATTTCAATTAGGGTTTGAAGGCTTAGAAACCAGGAGCACAGTAATCAGAAGATCAATTGTGCAATCGGACAGGAAGAAAAACAGCAAATTCCTCTCCTTTTGACTTTTGCACTTGCTAGGTTCCCACTGGGAAGGGCAATCTACTACTGAATTCACCATTCAAATGCTTATCTCTTCCAGAAATACCCTTATAGACACACCCAAAAATAATGGTGAATTTGAGCACCCTGTGGCCAGGCAAATTGCCTCATAAAATTAATCATAGTAGTAAAAAAACAAACAAACAAACAAAAAAAAAAACTGTTACTTACTATGGCACAGTTTCTGGAGGCTGGGAATATACATACAGCTTAGCTGAGTCCTGTTTCAGAGTATCTCACAGGCTACAGTCAAGATGTTAGCAAGGCCTGAAGCCATCTCAATAGTCCACTGGGAAATGATAGGTTTCCAAGCTCATTCACTTGATGGTTGGGATGATTTAGTTTGAGAGTTATTGGACTAAGAGCCACAGTTACTTGCTGGTTATTGACGGAAAGATGCCCTTGGTACTAGGTGTATTGGTTAATAATGCAGATTTTGTAATCAAAGAAAACAGGATAATTTCAAGAAGTGCTTTATTCAAAGCAGTGTCCATTGCTAACTACACATTTCCCCCAATCTTTCAGGTAATTTGTGTATGCCGTCCCAATAGAACTTTTCTTGTTTTGAGGCAAACCATTCAGAGACCCAATTTTCCACTTTTTCATATGTTTTGAAATAATGTTCAGAAAGTGTGTGTGCCATCGATTGGAACAAGTGATAATCTGAAGGGACAAGATCTGTGAATACAGCGGGTGTGTTAATATTTCCCAGGCAAGATTTTTTAACATGTCTTTAACTGGTTTTGAAGGGTGTGATGGTGCATTTTCATGAAACAAAATTACTTCGCCCTGTCTTCTGGCCCATTCTGGTCATTTCACAATCAAAGTGTGGTTCAAATTGATTTTGGTTTTTGTTAATAACGAGCAGTATTAATGGTTTCATCTGGTTTTAGAAGCTCATAATACACCACATCTTCCTGATCCCACCCAACACAGAGCATTGTCTTTTTTCCAAAGAGATTTGGACTTGGAGTTGATGTTGATGGTTGACCTGTATCAACCCATGATTTTGTGCATTTGGGATTCTCAAAATAAATCAATTTTTCATCACCAGTCACAATTCGATGCAAAAAAGACTTTCTTTGTGCCATAGAAGCAACATTTTACTGATAACTTTTCAGTTTTCCATTTGTCTTTTGTTCAGTTGATGTGACACCCATTTTTCTTCCTTTAAAAGCATTCCCATTGCTTATGAATGATCAGGAATTGTTTGCTGAGCAACATTTAATCTTTCTGCAAGTTCTGTGACACACATCTTCATCCAATAATGCTTGTAAGTGTTGGTATTCAAACTTTTTCGGTTGACCTGGATGTTCTTTGGCTTCTACATTGAAAGCATCACTTTTAAAGTGTGTTTTTTTTTAAATATATTTTATTGATTTTTTACAGAGAGGAAGGGAGAGGGACAGAGAACTAGAAACATCAATGAGAGACATCAATCAGCAACCACTCGGGGATGTGCTTGCAACCAAAATACATACTCCTGACAGGAATCAAACCCAGGACCCCTCAGTCTGCAGGCCAACGCTCTATCCACTGAGCCAAACCGTTTTGGCCACTTTTAAAGTGTTTAAACGAGTGTTCATAAGTATCTTGAGATGGAGCATGTTCACCATAAGCTTGCTGAAGTATCCAGCAGCATTTTTCTTCAGAATAAAGTAATGAATTAAAACTTCCTGCAAATGCTTTTTTTACATGAAATTCAACATTTTTAAGTGTAAAAATATCTATGATGTTAACACTTTCAGCAAATTTGACAAATGAAGTTGTGAAGCTTGTTGTCAGTACAAAAAAATAGCATACATATCAAATCCCATATATATCAACATATGTGTAACTCCATCTATTGAAAAAAACTGTATTATTAATCAGCATGCCTGTAATATACTATAATATACTATATTTAATATAGTATAGCTTGACAAAATCTGTTAGACTTCACATGAATAAAATAAATATCAGAAATATTATATTTAAAATACATCTGTATATTAAGTATATAATATATGTTTTAAATATATAATACAATTTGTGACCAGGCAGAGTTGGACACCTGCTATGAGAGGGAGGGCAGGAGGGGTAAAGGAATCTACAGGATTGGCACTCCAGCCACAGTGAAGACAAAGATAGCAGACTCTGGCCTGAGTCTGTAGCAAAGATGGCAGACTCCAGCCAGAATCTGCATTGAAGATGAAGACGGTAGACTCTGGCCAGAGCGAAAGCCTGGATCCTAGATGCTGGATGAAAACCAGTGCTGGATGCCAAGGGAAGGAAAGCCTATTGCATAAATCTCTTATTGCAACTGGCCTCTAGTTAATTAATAGATACTAATACAAGAATAAACTCTGTTTCATATACTTACAACAATAAACCTACTTTTGCTCAGCCCTGCATAATATAATACAATATAATATATATCTCAAATTTAGTTTATCAAGATCCACAAAATGGTCTCGATGGTGTTGCTCAGTGGTTGCATATTAACCTATTAACGAGGAGGTAATGATTCAATTCCTGGTCAGGGTACATGCCAGGGTTGCAGGCTTGATCCACAGTAGGGAACATGCAGGAGGCATCTGATCAATGATTCTCTCTCATCATTGATGTTTTGTTCTCTCTTCCTTTACCTTTCCCTCTGAAATCAATTAAAATAAAAAAAGATCTATGAAATGGAGGCTGTCCCAGTGGCCTAGCCAATGCCACAAATACAACCTCAGTCAGTCTTTTCTTACATGGAACACCTGCCAAAGAAACCTAACATTTACCAATCACAATCCTCCAACTCAGTTTTAGATAGCTTACTTTTCTCTAAAATTAAGACCTGCTAGCCCTATAAATAAATCCCCGACCTCCTAACCAATCATGCCCTGTTTCCACATCGCCTGTTCTAACATCCACATCTAAAACATCTAACATCTTTTCATCCTATAAAACCCACTCTTCCCCAAAGCCCTCAGGAAGAATGCTCCATTGATTGTGAGGCACTGTATAAACCCCATCCATGGATTGTTTTCAGTTGAATAAAGACATCAAGATTATTATCACATTATTTAATTTTGTCACTTGACATTTTTGGTGATGAGGTGCAAAAGAGCTGCTGAAGACAGATCCTAGATACAAATGTAGGTACCTTCAGAGCCCTTTTGGTTTGCTGCCTCTTGAGCCATTCTCTGGGATCTCCAGGATCTCCACTAAGCTTCCTTCAAATTTAACTCTGTTTATTTTACATTCTGAGTTTTTTGAGTTAGTTTATTTAAATCTTTCTTGGGGTGTGAGAGACTTCAGATTTTTCCAGGGAGACTTAACGAACCACAAGATTTGAGTTTGTGGTCTACCTCACTTACAACCAAATCACCTTCAGGAGGTCTCAGAAACTGTGAAGACAGACAGAAATAGTAAATCTAGTTGCAGAGAGGATTAATTCAACAAGGGAACAAAATAAGTTGCCCTCAATCTAAGAAAGCAAGATGGCAGCCTTTAGGAGATTCACAAAGCTTTGGGGAAATAATATACCAGAAATTCAGACTCTTGACCTATGGCACATCGAAATCTAGGCACTGGTCAGCCTTTAGGATATCCACCACTATACAGAAATATCATGAAAGTAATAACAGTTCTATTGTTTATGGAATTCTCAGAAACCAAAGCCACAAAATTTGTGGGCATGTCTAAAAACTATTTGAGTACTTGCCACCTAACTCTTCAGGCTTCTATGCTAGAATAAATTGATCACAGAAGGTGTTGAATTGACCCTAGGTCACCTGTCAATGTCAAGAAGATTTCCATGCAATGAGGTACACTGTAAAATACCACAAAATCCACAACCCAATGGAACACCCTTATTAGGTATTAGTTTTGCTCTGAGATACCCAAGATATAACTGAACAAGTGGGGTTATTGAGTTTCAAAGAATTGACTATACCTGCTTATCTTATCTCTAAGAACTGTGGTACCAGAAGATGTAGATAATTATAAAAATGACACAATTTTAGTAAGGCAACTTGGAATTAAAATGACAATTATGGGGAATATTCTGAAGGTGAGCAGGTAAGTCACCCCAAATATGCCACTTTGCCATATTGATTGTTATGAATTAAAGTTACTTGAGAAACAGGCAGTGTAGGACATTCTGACCCTCCTTTGTCTCTCTGAAATCAGAAAATAAACCTCTCATGAAAGCTACCATTCCTGTACCAGAAGGGTGGAAGCCATCCTAATCACCAGAAATAAGGAATTTATGTTTGACAAGGCTGTATAAACAAACCTTGTTACTTCACTAATTCACTACCCAAACCCAAACCTCTGTCTTGTCAATTCTTGACAAATGTATTGTTTCTTTTCCCAAAGGCACAAAAGCTTCCTGATTTGGTCACTACTTGGATTCTAATGTATGTAAGAAATTAAATTTGTTTTTCTCCTATTAATCTGTCTTATATCAATTTAATTATCAAATCAGTCAAAGAACCTTGAGGGGAAAAAGGGAAAAATTTTACTCCTCTCCAGCTCCAATTAAACAAGATCATTCATTTAAGAAGTGCAGTTGACAGTAAATGTTCACAAATGAAATTGTGGGGTAGATCTCTTTTGGTTGATATACAGAAGCCTCCAAATAGATTTATGATCGCAAAATAGCTTCACAGAAGATTCAATGCAAAGGGCTAATGAAAAAATTAAGTACACCAAAAAAGCTGACTGACTAATACTCCCTTCTCTCTGAGTCTAAGAATCTTCTATTTGAAGCTCCGTTTCCCTCGAAAGAGTCTATACGAATGTAAAGAAAAGTCTGTCAAGTTAGTGTTCTCAGAGACATTCCCATATCTATCTTCAAAGGGAGCCTCCCACATGGACCCCTGTTAGATTTGACTGGACTCTGATGAATTATCTGATAAACTGCTATTAGGAATTTCCTTAAACAGTCAAGGTGGAACTAAAATGAAAACTAATAAAAAAACCTTGCCACATTGTGGTAAATACTAGAGCTCTACTCTATACTTTATATGCCATATGCACAAGACCCTGCAGATTGAATTCTGGGAAAAGTGGCAGAAACCAGGAAAGGGTGAAAGTTTTTAAACGTTAGCTATCCCAGATCACTGTGGTGGTCACTTGAGAGAGAAAGAGAAAATTTTGGGTGTCCTTTCTTTTAAAAGTGCAGACCCATTGATTAATTATTGGTCCTTTCTCTCTAGGAAAAAGCTATTATTGTTTTATTTGTTGAGTTTTTCTGCCAGGAAAGTTGGCTTGGCAACCATCAGGTTGAGGGACCCCAAAATACGGCCCATCAGAAAAGTGGGTTGCACCTCATTTGCAGATATGACCAGCCAGAAATGGGGGTTGTAGTTCATTTGCAACTGAGGTCCTACTGAAAGTTGGCAGCTCTTAGGGAATTGTCTTATGAGAGGTTCCCAAAGATATCTTTGAGTGAATAGTGTTTCTTCCACCTTCTTCGGGGATGCCCAGTGCTGCCAGGAGTATTGATTGTTTGTCCTGGCTGAAACCTAACAAGATAGTTGAGAGGATTTTTGTTAAAGTAGCTCTAAGGTCAGAAGGGGGGCTGATTGGAATCTGACATTAAGAGTCTAATATGTGAGTTACTAATTAAAAGGCATAAAGTTTCAAGCAAGATGAATAAGCTCTAGCCATGTGATGCGCAACATTGTACCTCTAGTCAGCATTAATGTACTATAAACTAAAAAAAGTTTGTAAAGAGAGTAGATCGCATGTTAAGGATTCTTATGACAATAAAATAAAATGTTAAAAAAAAAAAGCTTAATAGGAAATTTTTAAAAGGTTTTCTGCTATAAGCTAAATAAAACTATTACCGAAAGGGAAAGAAAAGCATTTCAAAGACAACTATAAATTTATAAAAGATGATCACATTTTGCTCTGTGGTCCAAATTAAGATTTTTATTTTATTTTAATAAATTGCTTGCCCCATTTGTAGTGGATTGGTTTTAGTCTTAATTCTGTTATAATATTCTACATTTGTGTCTTCTGGTTTTATTTCTTTATTTATATTATTATATGCTGGGTGTTTTCTTTGCATTATTTGTATATATTTCTTTTAATAATATGAAGTCTTGAGCTATAATTTTAATTTTAAAGATATTTCCTTTATAACTATATTTTAATACTCTATTTCCTGTGATAATATCTATAAAACTTCATTAAAATAATGGCAGAATTATTATACATTCACTTTTCATAATTTCTTATACCTCCCCTACCACATGATTTTAATTTTCTTTGGGTTCTTGTATATTTGACATTGTATCATTAGATACGTTTTTACCCTCAAGCATTAAAAGACTAGAAAACCTATTTATTTACATTGACTTCTATTTTTTTCTCTCCCAGTCCAACTTTATCTAGTCAGAATATTACTGTAGTATCATGATTTATAATATTAACTTCCTGCTATGAAACAATAATTCTCTTAATTTTAGTTTTAGAATTATGATTTAGTAGATTTAATTTTCATCACTTAATTGTTTAATATACACTCTCTCTCATTTGTTGTCCAAATTTCTCATTCATTAGTTTAGGTCAATAATATGTAGGCAAACTGTACTCCATGAGATTTTGCATATTTAAAATCATAGCCTGGTGAACTTGTATGGACATATGCATTATCCATGGACACAGAGAGTGGGGTGGTGAAGACTTGGGGGAGGGAAGACAGGAGCAGGCTTAGTAGGCTAATGGGAGTGAAAAGGAGGACCTACATAATATTTCTAATAATGAAGATTAAAAGAAAAAGTAAATAAATAAATAAATAAATTAAGTAAGTAAGTAAAATAAATAAAATCATTGTCTGTTATTGTTATATTTAATATTTGGCTGGGGATAAAACTTAGATCATTTTCTTTTTTGATGGTTTAAGCATCAATATTCTGGCTTCTAATATTGCAAGGTGACATGGAAAATTTTGAGACTTGCTTATTTTTTCCCCCTAATACATGACTTCATATTTTTACTTGGATGCCCAAAGGATATTTCTTTATCTTTGAAGCCCAGAGAGTTTATCATGATGTGTTTGGGGTTTATTGCTGTGTACCAATTTTTTTCCCTGGGACTTAGTGTGCCCATAAAAGTATATAAATTAAAATATTATTTCCAAAAAAGGTTTATTGATTATACCTTTAAATACTGATGTTCTGTTCTGTTTATCTAATTCTCATATTTGGTGACACCAGTTATACATAGGTTGGCTTTTTTTGCTTCTCTTCTATATTTATCATTTTAAGTCAATTTTTTAAAATCTTTGTTCATGTCCATATCTTTCTCACTAGCTTTTCTAAATTCTAACTTCCACATTTCTTGCTGTGTTTTCAACAGTTTAATTTCCTTTATACTACAGTGGTACCTCGAGATACGACTTTAATTTGTTCCGTAACCTTGAGGCGTGGGAAACTATGAGACGCTGGAGTAGTGGTAAACTGGTGGGTCCTGTGCAGCCGGCCGATCCTCGCGACTACTCCTATCTCAAATATTGCTCGTATTTCAAAGCAAAAATCGCTTGCTCAACTGCTCATATCTCAAAAATCTCGTATGTTAGGGCACTCGTATCTCAAGGTACCACTGTATATCCAATTTAAGATGGCTTTATTTTTTTCTTCTATTTTTCTTTTGAATTCTACTGAAAAATATTTTATCTCTTTCTGTTGTTTTACTATGTCTTTTCTGACTTCTTATATCCCTGCTTTGAACTCCTATTTTGTTTTTTCCCAGCTTTAATGAAATATGAGGCACATATAACATTATGTATGTTTAAGGTGTACAAAGTGGTGATTTAATATCCTAATATATAAAAAGCAAAGGGCCGTCATGACTGAAACAATCAGACAGACAACAGAACAGCAGGCTGCGTGGGGAAACCAGACCAGCAGAGGGGGGTAGTTAGGGGACACCAGTCTAGCTGGGAGGGGGGGGCAGTTTGAGGTGACTAGGCTGGCCCTCCCCACTGTTATGGGCCATCAGGCTGACAGGCAGAGGCAGTTAGGGATGATCAGTCTGGCTAGGGGGGCAATCAAGAGGCAGACAAGTGAACAGTTAAGAGCCAGTGGTCCCAGATTGTGAGAGGGATGTCAGACTGCTGGTTTAGGCCTGATCCTGGGATGGGGCCTAAACTGGCAGTTGAACATCCCCAGAGGGGTCCCGGATTGAAGACGGTGAAGGTTGGGCAAGGGGGACCCCCAGCCATGCACAAATTTCATACACTAGGCCTCTAGTATGTATATATTGTGAATGGGTTCCTATTTTAAAGACATGATGGTTTTTATTGAGTTACTTGAATTTCGAATAATTTATTTAGTTTTATCAACCATTAATTTAAAATATTTCTTTTAAAAAATCTTTATTGTTCAAAGTATTACATATTTCCCCTATTTTCCCCCATTGACCCCTTATAGCTCACCCCAACCCTGGCCCAGGCCTTCACCACCCTGTTTTCTGTGTCCATGGGTTGTGCATAAATGCATACAAGTTTTATGGTTGATCTCTTCTCACCCCCCACCCACCCGACCTTCCCTCTGAGATTCAACAGTTTGTTATATACTTCTATGTCTCTGGATCTATTTTTTTCAACAGTTTATTTTGTTTATTAAATTCCACATATGAGTGAGATCATGTGATACTTGTCTTTCTCTGACTGGCTTATTTCTCTTAACCTGTTCTTGAATGATCTTCAACAAACTATGAAGAGAGCTACCAGTGGGTGCAGGGAGAGTTAAAATGGGATAGAAATTGAATTTTTAAGTTTTATTCTTTATGCCTCCTTATTGTTTGGATATTTAATATGAACGCATATCACTTATGTAATTGAAAAATCTAAACAATGAGAAAGCAAGGCCCGTTGTCACCAGGGATGGATGAAAACCTTGTGCATCCACTTTAAACTCAGAGTCAAATGAGTCCGTATTTGTCTTGTCAATATTCTTCACCTAACACTTGTTTTCCTTGATCCACTTATTATATCTTTTTATAGTATGTTTTATAGGTCTTCTGCTGGTTTCTCATTAGCAATTACTTATCTTTGAATAAACTTAGTATCTGAGGGAATAATGTTTTACAGGTGTTTATGTGGAGGAAGGACTAGTGCAGAGGTCCTTTATGACACAGAGTTGTGTGACTTATTTAAAATTTTACTTATCACTAACTGACCACAGACTACTTCTTATTTAATACTTCAATAAGTCTGGTTTCTTTATATGCCTAAAGGAATGCAGGGAAGTACTGTGTAAATGGCCATACTCTCATCTTTAAATGACAGATTGGCCATTTTATCTCTACTATTTTAAAATTTGTAGCTGGAAACTTTCTTTCTATGTATACTTTTAGGTATACCCTGAGTTTCTCTGTATTTGGCAGCTATATCCCCACAGAATTATAGAAGTCTTCTAATTTTACTAAAATTTGTAATTATTTTACAAGAATATTGTTTTGCCATGGTTTTTAATAGCAGTAGGCATTGATTTCTTTATTCCTTCTTAAAACTAGATGTCTAGAAGCCTCACCTTATTTGCATTTTGACATTGCTATACTTCAGAGATTTCCTTTACCCCATTTAAAATTATTCTTATTTGTCTCATTGTGTATCTATAATAAATATTAAATAACATTTAAATTAGAAACCTCTTGATTATTTAAATATTCAGACTTTTAAACATGCTACAAATCATTTTGTCAAATAAATTTTCTTCTGGTAAGAGTTTTAGCTCTATTATTAACCTTACAACTTACTCAAGCTTACATATGTATGCTCAATTCATCAGGAATGTGTAGTTTTGTAAATTATAAATGACCTTTCCAGCACTGCCGATGACTTTTGCAGTTTCAGCTACAGACTTTGTTTTAGTTTCTTTCTTAATGCTGTCACACAGAATTGTCTAAATACCTGTCATCTACAAGTTAGTAATGAACTCTGTGTGCTAAGCACTGTGTCAAATCAGTACATTAGCAGCTTTACCAACCATCTTCTCTTTTCATTGTTTCTTTTCATCATTGCTGCCAGCTGTGGCCTAATTCCAAAATGTCATCTAACAACATAAAACAGCTTGGGACAGTGAGATAGATTTTTAACAAATTAAAGATTTTACTTGAATCCTCCAGATGTAATCATACTGCCAGTAACTTATTATTGAGTGGCCTACTGTGTAAATGTATGTGTGATTATAGAGATAGATAAGTAGATATAGATTGATCAATATAGATGAATAGAATTACGTGCATGCAAGCATGTAAATAAATATCAAGCTCATTACGTAGGCAACCCTCACATTATAAATTAATTTTGTTCTAAGAGATATGTTTACTTTAATAGATGGAGTATAGAATTATTTATCCTGTATCAAAAAATGATCTGGGTTTCCAAGGCCAGATAATAAAAATCTATAGAACCAATATAACTCAGCACTGAATTAAAGTACTTAGGGCTACCACTTGATGTCATGGGTTCTGAGATATTTTCAAAGAAAATATAGTTTAAAATAAGTTTTATTTTCAAATATATTCATGAAATTTTTGTTTACATATAATACACAGTCAGGAATGGTAGTTAATTTAATATATTGGTATGTGTTCAATTGTGTTTATATAGAGTCCTGATATTCTGGAAAAAAAGATTATTGTAATAATTTTAAAGACAAGAATTTCAGAACACAAAAGTACTTAGTGGTGGCGGTGCTGGTGATGGTCATAGTGGTATTACTATTAGTAGCAGCAATAGCAGTACATAGTCATTAAGTGCTTATTAAAAGCCAGATATTATGAGAAGAGTGTTGGATTGTTGCAGGCCTTATTTTATTTAGTCTACTTTTCTTGGCTTAAAATATGTGAATGTTAATGATGACTTCAGAGGAAGACTTCAAATAATCATGAAGGGGAGTGTGGGAACCTCTTTCCACATCCCGCGTGGTTCAGGGTTCCCGGGTCAAGGTTTGGGTTCTGAAGGAGGCCGCACGCAAACTAAATGAGAGACTAGAAAACATTAATTTGGCGATATTGGAGGGCCAGGCAGGAGCCTTCCTCTAGTGGAAAGAACTGCCACTTTCCTTTGGCCTTGCCATCCCTTTTATTTAGGTTTGGGATACACTCTTTGCCCTGAAGCAGGCAATTCCAGTAACAAGTAGATTATTTTATCATTCAGGATTGACATGATTATTTGATGGGGAAGTTCATTGTCTCAGATAGGGAGTGGCTGGTTTTGACCTTTCAGAGCTTCAAGGTTGACCAGCCTTCTAGCCTCCCGTTTTCATCCGTTTAGTGAGAACAATGTTTTGGTTTCCGACAGGGGAACCCAGGTAGAGCAATGCTTCTCAAACTTTAACCAATGAGGATCCTTATTTTTTTATTACTGTGATTTTCTGTGCTTGTAAATTTTTAAACTTTATTTTTATTTTAGACACTATCCCAGATGTGCCCTGTTCCACCCTCCACCCGTTTTGCCCACTTCACCCAGCTTCCGCCCTCGACTTCTGGCCATCACCACACTTGTCTGTGTCCATGTGTTATACATATACAAAGATTTGTGCAATAGGCCTTCCTTCCCCTGACTGCTGGCACCAGTTTTCCCCCAGCACCTAGGGCCCAGGCCTTCACTCTGACTGCCACCTTCTGTCTTTGCTCCTGCTGGAGTCTTCCCTCTAGCTGGAGCCTTCCGTGTTCACTCTGGCCAGAGCCTTCAGTCTTCTCTCCTCCAGCCCGAGCACTGCTGCTGAAGCTCCCTCCACCTCCTGTCCTCCCCCTCTTAGCAGGTGTCCCACTCTGCCCAGCTGCTCCACATCTGTGTATGCAAATTGACCCATCATCTTTGTTGGGTTAATTTGTATACTCACTCCTGATTGGCTGGTGGGCGTCATGGAGGTGTGATCAATTTCCACTTTTCTCTTTTATTGGTGTAGATGTTCTTTGCCTGATCTCTTTACCTACTTTCATTCAAATTCCCAACCTCTCTTCTCTGACATCTGTCAGCCTGTTCCATGTATCCATGCCTCTGATTCTATTTTGTGTGTCAGATTATTAGATTCCACATATAAGCAATAACATTTGGTGCTTGTCTTTCTCTGACTGGCTTATTTCACTTAGGGTAATAGTTTCCAGATCACCCATGCTGTTGGAAAAGGTAAGAGGTCGCCAAAACTGGTTTGGCTCAGTGGATAGAGCATCTGGCCTGGGGACTGAAAGGTCCCAGGTTTGTTTCCGGTCAAGGGCATGTACATTGGTTGTGGGCACATCCCTAGTAGGGGGTGTGCAGGAGTCGACTGATCGATGTCTCTCATTGATGTTTCTGGCTTTCTATTCCTTTCCCTTCCTCTCTGTGAAAAATCAATAAAATATATCTTTAAAAAAAAAAAAAAGGTAAGAGGTCAGGAAACCATTCCTCTTACCCAAGCCTCACAGTTTAGTCACTGTCTGAGTCTCTTCCAAAAATTTCCCCAGAAAACAGAGGGCCCGTTAAAGTCACTGCTAGGCGTAGCCAGCAGAAGCCTCTGCAGGATGTGAGCATGGCAGTGTGGCCCTTCCTGCGGTTGGAGTCCGGAGTGAATTTTCCAGGCTGGTGCTATACCTTTAGGGGTGCTCTTTCCCTGAGAGGTGCAGTCCCAGTCTCCCAGGCTGATAGACTCTCCACTGATCCCCACTGCCAGACACCCTGATGGCTCCTTTTTCAGTCTCTATCGTTCTGAGTTGGGGATCAGACCAGTATGAGGTTGAGACCCTACACTCCTAGGGGGAGAAAGTTCAGCAGCCATTGGCATCCCTCTGTCTTCTCAGCCACCTCTGCACCTTTGTGAAGGGCTTTCCCTTTCTGCTTTGGGATAGGGAACAAGTGAACATAGCTTCCAGCCACTCTGCAGCCATCTTGGAATGCCTCATTTAGTCTTTACAATAAGTTGGGGATATAGGTGGTATTATCATTTTAATTTTACAGATATAAAAGTAAAGATCAGAGAAGTTATGTGACTTATCCAAAATTCACAATTAGAAAGAGAAAGTCAAAGAAAAAAAATCCAAAATCCAATTGACTTAATTAAAAATGAATAAGCTCTCTGTGTAATAGAAACTACCACTACAATTGAAAAAAAAAAGTAAATAAAAGAAAGTGGACTACATAAAATATATGTACATAAATATATGTAAAATAGTCATTTAAAAAGATAAACATAAGTCCCTTTGTCTTTTTTTCTGTGACTTTTTCTCTTCCTATGTTTTACATATTAACACATTGAATATATATTAGATTTATATTTAGAAAATTAGGTTTTAAAGAAAGAATTATTATAATATATCTATATAAAAACATAATTACCAATGGGATAATTTTCATGTCAAGTGGTATAACAGTTTAGAAAATTATGAAACCTGTTATTTCAGTATCAATTAGAAAATAATTCAGAATATAATAGTGTCAAGGCAGTTTGATGATAATTAACATATATACTTTATAAAAGCATTAGAAAGAATCCATGAATAAAAGATTTTAAATAACAAAGTATGATTAGATTTAAGTATTTGCCAAAAATGACAGTCTCAAAATTTTTATAAAATCAACATTTTTATACTATTTACAGTGACCACATATTGTTACTTGGGTGAGTTAATCTCACATAAAAGCAGAAGCTCAAAGAGTTAATTTCTAACCTTTTTCTAAGATTTCAATTCCAAGTCAATCTGAACCCAACATTGGTAAAATAATAATAATAATAATAATAATAATAATAAACAACTTACATTTATGTAAGTATCATTTACCTATGATACCAAGAAATATAAAAAGTTGCTGCTGAGGAGTTGGAGAATGAAAAGCTGAGAGATACATGTACTAGGCTGCTATTTAAAAATGGGTTTTCGCCTGGCCAGAGTGACTTAGTTGTTGAGCATTTACCTATGAACCAGGAGGTCATGGTTTGATTCCTGGTTAGGGCACATGCCTGGGTTGTGGACTTGATCCCCAGTGGAGGTGTGCAGGAGGCAGCCAAACAATGATTTAAAACATAAAATTGGGTCTTCCTTTCTCACAGAATTTTCATATAAGAGTTGATCCAGAAAAACATATTTTTTTTTTGATTCCTGTATTCTTGTTTAAAATGAGAAGAGGTGGAAAGTATTCAACTACAGACCCATAAAAGTGACTTATATATTGGGAGAAGGCTGTGCAGGAAAAGGAGTATGCTCTGAAGACATTTATGAGTTTGTTTGGATGACATCCAAAATAATCGAAAAGAGTGAACAGAACTACACACCAAATCCCAGAATCATGTTTGAGTTGTTCAGCATATATTCTGGACTGAGAATCAATGTTACAAACAGCTACAACTGCCAGCATCTCTGACTTGAAAACATGACATTTTGGATTTTAGAAATATTTTTCATGGCAGTAGAGATGGTAAAACACATACGTTGATGTAGCACACCACCTTGTCTTTGTCAGTAATTGGTGGCTTGGGCTTTTGAGATGTCTTTATCAATCCTGTGAAAATAAAGTTAGAAGTGAACATTCTGTGGGTGAGCAAAAATTCTGTCTGTTCTTAAAATATCTAAATAGTGAAAGTGCATTATTTCTGACTCATTTAAAGTGACATTTTAAACTAAACATTTTATGTTAAGATAACTATAGACTAACATGCTATTGTAAAAAATAATAGAGATTCAATGTGCTGTTAAAGCAGTTTCTCTCAATGGTAACATCCTGCAAAACTACAGTACAATGTTACCATATGCTGATACTGACATTGACTCAATCCAGACATGTACAGAACAATCTGATTTCCACAAGGATCCTTGAGTTGCCTTATTATAGCTATACACTCTTTCTCCCACTGCACTGTGCTCCGAAACTCTGGAAATATCTAATCTGTTCTCCATTTTATAATTTTGTTATTTCCAGGTGCTTTTAGAAAATAATCTCTATTGTCTTCTCCTTACTTTTCAGCCCTTTTTCTATGGCATCTACTAGATAATTTACGACTAAAACACTCAAGCTCTCCTTTTCTGAAGTTTAAAACAAATGCCCAGGAAATGTAAACCAAGTTTAGGTAGAATTATTAAAAGTTTAGTGCTCATTCAAAAATTATTTATTTAGCTTCATATTCAGGATACTGTTCTAGGCATTGGGCAATGTGGTGAATACAACAGACCAGGTCCTAGTCCACATGGGATTTACATTTTAATGGGGGAGAATCACACAATTAACAAATTGTAAAAGGATTAAATGCACAAATTTTAAAGTTCATACTATTACATATTTTTCAGTTATATATATACTTATATATTCAAAGGAAAAACAATCTGCTAAACTCTACACCTCACAAAAGCAGATACTTTGTCTTGTTCAATTTTCGTTTAAAAAAATAAGATAATTGGAACATAGTAGTTGGTTATTTATTCAACCACTCTTTTATTATTATTATTGTGGGAACCTCTTTCCTTCCCGAGTGGTTCAGGGTTCCCGGGTCAGGGTTCGGGTTATGAAGGAGGCCGCACACAAACAAAATGAGAGACTAGAAAACATTAATTTGGCGATATTGGGGGGCCAGGTGGGAGCCTTCCTCTAGTGGAAAGGACTGCCACCTTCCTTTGGCCTTGCCATCCCTTTTATTTAGGTTTGGGATACACCCTTTGCCCTGAAGCAGGCAATTCCAGTAACAAGTAGATTATCTTATCAGTCAGGATTGCCATGATTATTTGATGGGGAAGTTCATTGTCTCAATTAGATAGGGAGTGGCTGGTTTTGACCTTTCAGAGCTTCAAGGTTGACCAGCCTTCTAGCCTCCTGTTTTCATCCATTTAGTGAGAACAATGTTTTGGTTTCCCACAATTATTATTTTGTTAATCCTCACCCAAGGATATTTTTTCATCAATTTTTAGAGAGAGTGGGAAGGAGAGGGAGAGACGGAGAGGAATATCCATGTGAGAGAAATACATTGATTGGTTGCCTCCTACATGCACCCTGACCAGGGCTGGGGAATCTGCAACCAAGATATGTGCCCTTGGCTGGAATCAAATCCGGGACCTTTTATTCCACAGACTGATGCTCTATCCACTGAGCAAAACCAACTAAGGCTCAACCACTCTTTATGGAGCCCATACATGGTGCCAGGCATAGTTCTAGGCACTGAGAGTGGAGCAGTCACAGACAAAACTCCCTGCTCTCACAGAGCTTATGTGAATCCCAGATAGCTAGTGCAAAATGGGTTTTAAATGACCTGTCACTCCTGCTGTTGCTATTGTCATTGCTTGTACTGTTAAGCCCGGAACGCAAGCCGCACTTACAGAGCACCAAGAGACGACCTCATGTAAAAACAAAGGGGTTTATTCAGACCAGCATGCTGGGGCTCACAACATACTCCAAAAACAGAGCAGAGGCTGAGAGCCCTGGGCCTTTGTTACATGACCAATTTATACTGGGGGTCGGGGGGGGTGGAGAGCTGTTTGAATTACTGAGTTGGCCTATCCTGATAGGCCAGGTAGGGAGTTGGCCCATCCTGATAGGCCAGGTAGGGGCCGGGGTCTGCTTACGCAGGTACGGGATGTGGGGTCAGGAAGCAGTCTAATAGCAGGCCTCTAGACTTGTTACCATAGCAACTCCTGAGAGCAAAGGTCAAACCTCACAAGGGACCTGTGGGGTTATCTCTCCCACCCTTATTGGCTGAAGGGCTTCCTTTTCTTTATTATGCAAACATAGACCTGTTGCTGTTCCCAGCTCCCTCATTCTATGGAAATAAGCCTTCTGCTGGTCTGCAGCCCTGTGTTTCCTCCAAGGTCCCCCAATTTCTAAATTTTCCTAAGCCTGTCTTTTTCACCCTAAAAATTCCTGTTTCAGTGACACCTTCAGATCCCCCTCTGCCCCTGCCCACACTCCAGCATCACACTCCATGTCCCATGCTGCTCACACCACTGTTACCCCCTTTCAGTACTACTATTAATATTTACTTTAACTGACTCATAAATGTAATTACTGTGGCGATTCTCAGGACCACAAGAACACATGAGCGAGAAATCCAGCGTACAGTGGTGGAAATGTTAAAGTTAATATTTTATAATCTTTTCTCCTAAGACCACATAAGTTGTTTTAACTTTCCTCCTGGTGAGCAGTATTCCAGCTTTCCTTTCCCCAGTGGACACGCTTAGTCAACTATCATGTTGATATTTATTCTGAGCACACCATGGGAGTACAGTGGTCACTTTACTGCAGGGCAATGCTATTAAATAGCTATTGTGAAAAACTACACACACACAAATAACTTTGCTTTGTAATGCATTGTTTTCAACAGCTAACCTTTCTATTATATATACCTTTGCATTCTTAAGTATCTCCTAGGAGGTTGATATTTGGGGATGATTGATTGTGCTGACTAGGTAAAGCACACAAGTTTATGTAACATACCGTTTTGTCTTATGTCAGGAATTGTTGGCATTAGACAGAATAAATACAATTGTTACCACATAATCCAACTCCCAATCATTGGAAATAATGTTCGGGATTGGACTGGGTGCAAAGAACACCTGCCAAGGATATGTGATTGAACACATATAATAGCAAGTTTCCACTCAATATCCACATGTTTAGAAAGATTTCCATGGGTTGCTTTGGGGCTGCTTGCTTCTCTTTTATGAAATGAGAGTGTTTTCATCTGGTATGCCTCCACCTCCTAGAGTGATGTGTAATATTTTGTATATAAAATGTCTCTTATCTGAGACCTTTCTCTCCTGACCTTGCTTATTCTCTCCCTTCTTTTTGGGTGTTGTTTTCTTACAGAAAGCATTTGTTCAGGGTTTTTTTTTTTCTCTTTTTAACCTCTTTTTTTGGTGGGAAAAATAAAGAATTGAGGATTAAATTTAATCTCAGGGGAAGTCCAAGCTTTTCTTTGAAAGGCTCTTCAAAGCAGAATCCAGACAGATAGGGTGACATTTCTAACTGTTTAAATTTCTGGTGGTTTATTCCATACAGATGTAAATTTAACATTATCTGGCCTTTAAAGGAAGAGCACATGAGAGCAGGACAAAACCAAACCAAAAATAGTGAAGAGAAACAGACTTTTGTGGAAATGTCTGATATTAATAACATGCTCTTTTAAATCACCATCTTCATCTTGGCCCTCACTCTTCATAACTAAGACCATATAAAAAAAACTCTTTACCTACGATACCTTCTCAAAGGACTTGTCACTCCTCACTCTATCTTCACATCCATATATTATGTACATTTAACCTGGATTTACCCCTTCTTCTAAAAATTATGAACCAAACAAGCCAAAAATTATGAAACACTTCTTGGGTATGGAACCACTGTGTACTGCATGGGCTCCAAGTCATACCTATAAAACCTCAAAATAATTACAAAATACCAAAGACCCTTTTGAAGAAAATTATCAAAATCAACTCCTAACTAAAAAATCATGCCTACTCTGCAAAGGCCAAACAATAAATATAGACCCTAATATAATATCCCCATGGCTTCTTTTTCCTTCAGAGTTTCCAAAATCTTATTCAGAAATAATCTAGGAATATTATATTTCAAATACCTATAGACTAATAAATGCCAGAGGCATTATTTTGTAAAATAAAGAGAATCTAAATTATGTAGGATAAATTAATGAGTGAAGCAATCCATTATGATATTACTTATATTCCCATGACTATGTTTCTTCAGTATTACATAATTGGGTTGTGCAATACTCTAATTCAGTGGTTCTCCACCTTCCTAATGCCACCACCCTTTAATACAGTTCCCCATGTTGTGGTGACCCCCAACCATAAAATTATTTTCGTTGCTACTTCCTAACAGTAACTGTGCTACTATTGTGAATCATAATGTAAATATCTGTGTTTTCTGATGGTCTTAGGCAACCCCTGTGGTGGGGTTGATGGACCCCCAAAGGGGTCGCGACCCACAGGTTGAGAACCACTGCTCTAATTAGAGATTAGAAAGGGCAGTTTTAATATTATTTTGAAACTGATATATTACATTTAAATTCCTACATTTTCCCAAACTACACCCAAAGGAGAAATGCACGTTAATTTACACTTTAAGAAGAAATAGTTTCAAGAAGAGAAACAAAAGTGATGATGACAATATGGTAAAAGAATGTCATTAGCTTCGGAGACTTATAATACATATGTACTTTTCAGAAGCTCAGTATGAAACTCATTTGGAGTTTAATGTTTAAAATAAGCAAACTTGTCCATATAAGAAAAATCCTTTTTCTTAAATATCCACTTTCAGAATTTTTTAGATAAAGTGAAGACCAAAGACAAATTATATGTTCATCATCATCATCATCAAAATACTATAATCAATATTAAATATTATTCTTGTACAACTTCATTGATTCAATAATGATTTTTCACTAGTTTTAGTGTTCTCTCTCATGCACTGGCTGTGACAACTTAGTTTTGATACTAGACTTCATTGAAACCATCTCTACCACTCTAAAATTAGGAATGTACTAGGCAACAACCCTTTATTTGAAAGCAACAGTTTATGAGCTAAGTATGAAAGAGGTAAACTGTCCACAAGTGACTCAATATGAGATAGCAGTCTATCAACACAGTCAAATTCTCTATTTGGGCAATTTTATTAGAGCTACAAAGCAAAGTAGGTTATTTCAGCTATGTCTGCCAGGAAAATAAACATTCAGCAAATTTTCCAATTTTCATAAATTATGCTGTACACCCCAGACTAGAAGGTTGATAGAGTGGTCTTTAATAACCATTCTTTCATTTTGTTATAACAAATATTCTAAACTAAAAGTAACCTAGTTTGCCTCTTTCAGCCTCGAAGAGTTGTCCAGATCATATGTGCCACTGTTTATTTTATGCATAATTATCTTAAAAAAGTTTGTGTCCTATCAAATGATCAAACATGTTTTCCTCAGTGCCCTAAATTAAATTATATGCATTAATGTTACCTTCATTATATACATAGATAAATGACTTTTCCACTACTAGCAAATATTGGGGCTAAAATGTCAACTTAACTGGCTTAAAGGGGGGAAATTAATGTCTTCTCAATACCACAATGGGTATGATCTTCATGGAATTTCTGTTACTTTTCTACTTAATAAGCAAAATAAAAATCCTTGATGAATCCCATGATATTCTTGTCTTCCAATGCATTTATTTCAGCATTAAAAATAATCCTATGTCTAGAGTAGCTTCTTATATTATTCTTTAGATGGGTAAGTTGGAAATTTCCCACTTGGCTCTTTTTCAAATGGTAGGTGTTTGATTAGTTAGAAATTGTTTCCTTGGGAAAGATGTTCCCAAAAGATTAAGAAAGGCAAATAATCACACAGTACACTACAAACATTCAGTTAAATAGAAATATGATATATAAATGAGTTAGCATGAAATGCACACCCCACAGGAAGGGTTTAAAGTAAAAACATTACTGATGAAAATAAGTATCATCTTTTTCATACTTCATATTCAGTTGTCTCCTCTTAATTGTCTAAAGAATGAACCAAACAAGTCCTAATGTGGTACACACTTGCTGCTTTCTTTTCTGATTTATCTCTGGATAGATATAAAGTATGAATGATGTTAGCGTGCTCATCCATTAGTCATGGCTTGATCCAGGAGGACGAATATGTCACATAGCTTAAAACAGAAAGATTGCTGAGCTTGCCATTGAGAACTTGATGAGCTCAGATCTGAATCTTCTCAATTTGAATGTTCATGAGATATACTGTCAGATTAAAGACAGATGTCCCATTTGAGTACACAGGCAAAGATAATGTACACACAAATGTACCATCAATCCAGATAGATTCATATTTTTTTCTAATTTAAAATCTATTTCAGAAGTGCATTAGTTGCCTTCTTCTTGCTATGTGAGTGGTATATTACTAGGAAAGAAATACAGCTGTTATCTTGGGTCTGTACCAAGGAAGCAGTGCCATCACAAATAAGATATTGGCAAGGTAAACTTTTTTCTAGATATGGCACAAACTAGCCAGAAGTCCTATCTGTTATTAAAAATTTTGGTTTGTGAAAACTAAACTATTTTGTGTTGCCTTTCTCTTTCTGACTGATTCTTTGTGTCTTTACTACACCTAAGAACAAATAAAATGACATTGTATGAGGACTATTATAGTTAAAGCCTGGACCCAGGTTTTGTTCTTTTCAAAGCTCACCATATTAGCAGTAATATTTTAATAAAAAATCCAAAAGGGTAGATACAGAGGCAGTAAAGCATCAAACACACTGTCAAATTACAGCAGGAAGATTAAAGAGAGGTGGGGTAGATAAGAGATCAACCAAAGGACTTGTATGCATGCATATAAGCATAACCAATGAACATAAGACACTGGGGGTTGGGGTATGCCTGGGAGGGGGGCAATGGGAAGATATTTATACATATAACACAATAAAAAATTAAAAAAGAAAAATACTTATTTTTATAATTTAAGGGTTTGAATCAGAGAAGGAAATATGCCCAATTAATAATATAATTACCCCCCAAAACTATGTCATATATTAGGAGAGAAATAGAAAACCTTTAAAAATAAATTAGATCTCAGATGGATAGACTAAAAATAAATTATTATTTTAATATAATTTTTCAAAATCTCTGAAATCTCTATTTTTTTTGAAAATTCCAAGAGTATAATATAATAATACAGGAGAAAATATCATAATAAGAAATAATAGGTGTTATTTATCAGGTTTATTACTGTGTATATGTTAAGACACTGCCATAGCCATACAGATGGTTATGGATGACTTTTTAATGTAAGTTTGTATATTTGCTTGCCTATCACCATTGTCTATTGAAGGAAAAGTAACTTCCATTTATTTCCTTAAACCTCAGATGATAAAGGGGCTATCTAAACACCCATGATGTATGCTTATAATTCTGTTCAAGAAGGAGAACTTTTGTAAACTGCATAGTATAAGAGGCACATGAGTTATGGGAAATTATTATGGTGGTGTGGAGTTATCTATTCCAATTAGGAATTTTCTATAAAAGTGTAATACATAAAGCATATTTTCAAGTATGATGTTCCCTAAAACGTATGTCAATAAGAGTCATATATCACAAGGTTGTTTTATTTTTAAATGATGATGTGCTTACAGTGAGTTCAAAGAAAACTATGTCCCTTCTAGTTTTCCTTCTTCGGCACCCAACAACAGATGGCACTGTCATAAACTCTCATGAGATATTACAACATCATTCCCACTAAGTTTATTAATAATATGTTAATGTAATTACAAAGAATATGCACCTATGTTAAATGAATTTTTAAGTAAGTAAGTTTTCTGTTGTGCTATAAAAGGTTTTGCTTTGAAAGTTTGACAAAGTTATTCTTACAAAGATCTTAGTAAATCAAGTGACAAATAGAAATATTTGCAAGCTGTCTTTGGAGCAGCTACTCTCTTGCTACTACTCTCTTGTTAGACAATAACTTTTACCTAGCCTATAGGGAAGGTTAAGACCATTGTTTTGTTTATTTGTGAAATCATGTTGTCTTTTATTTGCAATGAGTTGACTAGATTATATATATATATATATATATATAAAAGGATAAGTGACCGACCATATATACCTCTGACCATCCGTCCAACCAACCAGCCAGTATATATGATGCCCACTGGCACTTTAAAAATAAACATGAGCTGAGACCGGTTTGGCTCAGTGGATAGAGCGTCGGCCTGCGGACTGAAAGGTCCTGGGTTTGATTCCGGTCAGGGGCATGTACCTTGCTTGCAGGCACATCTCCAGTGGGGGGTGTACAGGAGGCGGCTAATCGATGTCTCTCTCTCTCATTGATGTTTCTGACTTTCTATCCCTCTCTCTTCCTCTCTGTGAAAAAATCAATAAAATATATTAAAAAAATAAATAAATAAACATGGACTCATCCATGCACAATACATATAAAGCTCTCATTGGTGCCAATCACACATGACACAATGTAGCCCAAGACCAACTGTTGGCACAACGTACCTCTAAAACAGTTTCCTGTGTTAACAGAATTTGCAATAACTATTAATAAATCACAAGGACAAACTTTAGACAGAGTAGGAATATTCTTACCTAAACCGATTTTCAAACATGGTCAGTTATATCTTACTTTCTCTAGAGTTTAAAGAGTCTGTGATGTTTGCTGAAACTGGCTTGGCTCAGTGGATAGAGCGTCGGTCTTTGGAATGAAAGGTCCCAGATTCGATTCTGGTCAAAGACATGTACTTTGGTTATGTGCACATCCCCAGTAGGGGACGTGCAAGAGGCAGCTGATCAATGTCTCTCTCTTATCCGTGTTTCTAACTCTCTATCCCTCTCCCTTCCTCTCTGTAAAAAAATCAATAAAATATATTAAAAGAAAAGAGTCTGTGATGTTAAAGTTGTAAATACTTCATCACAAGGAAAATTAGTTAAGCACTCTGAAAGTGCTTTTATTCCTAATGTGGTGTACAGGAAAATATTAGAATAAGTTTAATAGATTTACCAGTCATTATTTTTTATCAATATTGTTTTTATATAATGATCTATTTATTGTTTTTATATCATGTCTTTGTTGTGGTTACATAATGTTTATTTATTAATTTACCAATCATTACTTTTATTTGATATTTTTGGCATTTTTATATCATGTCTTTTTTGTGTTTATATTTGTTATTTTTGGCATTTTTATAACATGGTTTTTTTGTGTTTATATTATGTTATTGTTTGTTAATTAATCAATTTATATATTATTTTAATATACATTTAATTTTAATTTTATTTATTTATTTATTTAATTTAATTTAATAAATCTTTGTTGTTCAGATTATTACAATTTTCCTTCTTTTTTCCTTCCATAGCTCCCCTCCACCCAATTCTCACCCCAACCTCTGCCATTACCTCCTCCCCACTGTCCTCATCCATAGGTCTACAATTTTTCTCCAATCTCTTCCCACACTGGCCTCAACCCTTTCCCCCTGAGAATTGTCAGTCCACTCCCTTTCAATGCCCCTGAGTCTATTATATTCACCAGTTTATTTCATTCATCAGATTTTTAATTCACTTGATTTTTAGATTCACTTGTTGACAGATATATATTTGTTGTTCCTAATTTCTATCTTTACCTTTTTCTTCTTCCTCCTCTTTTTAGAGAATACCTTTCAGCATTTCGTATAATACTGGTTTGGCGGTGATGAACTCCTTTATTTTTTTCTTACCTGTGAAGCTCTTTATTTGACCTTAATTCTGAATGATAGCCTTGCTGCATAAAGTATTCTTAGTTGTGGGTTCTTACTTATTCAACTCTTTGAATATTTCTTGCCACTCTTTTCTGGCTTGCATAGTTTCTGATGAGAAATCAGCTGACAATCATATGGGTGCTCAGTTTTAGGTAATTAACTGTTTTTCTCTTGCTGCTTTTAATATTCCCTCTTTGTCTTTTGCTCTTGGCATTTTAATTATGATATGTCTTAGTGTGCTCCTCTTTGGATTCCTTTTGTTTGGGGTTCTGTGTGCTTCCTGGAATTGTAAGTCTATTTCTTTCACCAGGTGGGGGAAGTTTTCAGTCATTATTTCTTCAAATAGGTTTTCAGTATCTTGCTCTCTCTCTTCTTCTGGCACCCCCATAATTCTGATGTTGGTATGCTTGAAGTTGTCCCAGAGGCTCCTTACACTATCTTCAATTTTTTATATTATTTTTTCTTTTCACTTTTCCAATTGTGTGTTTTCTGCTTCTTTGTATTTCAAATCTTTGACATGATTCTTGTGTTCCTCTAATGTTAGGTCTCTGTAAAATATTTTTTTTTTTATTTCAGTCAGTGTATATTTAATTTCTAGTTGGTCTTTCTTCATATCCTCAAGGGTCTCACTAAATCTATCTGCCTTTTCTAGGATATTCTTGATAAACCTTATAACCATGGTTTTGAACTCTATATCCATTCATTTGTTTTCCTCCATTTCTTTCATTTGTCATCTGTTTCTTTGTCTCCACATTTTTGCTGCTTTCCTGAGTTGGTAGAGTAGCTTTGTGTGCTAGTTGTCCTATATGGCACAGTGGCTCAGCCTCCCCAGTTATCTGAGGTGGACACTCTTGGTGCACCCTTTTGTGGACTCTGTACAGCCTTGTTGTAGTTAAGTCTTGATTGTTGTGGGTATCATTGGGAGGAATTGACCTCCAAGCCAATTGGGTGTGAGGATCAGTTGTGTCTACACTAGCTGAACTTCTGTGCTGGAGACCTTCTTATGATACAATATTTACAAAATTGCAAAAGCATCTGTGCTGGGCTTGGGTGGGGAGGAGTCTCAATGCGAAGAAGACAGCCTTGGCTTCCCATCATCCCTGCCCTATAAGGCCCCTGAGTCTCATTGTCCCTCAGTAATCATTGTAAGCACCTCTGAGAGAAAGCCACCCTCGAGTTTCACCTGCTGCCAAACAGTCCAGTTTCTTCCCGAATGAATTTGGGTTCCCAGAAACCTGCCTGGAACTGGAATTTAGCGCAGTAGGGAGTTTACATCTTCCTCTTGCTTTAGAAAGCCACCCACGCACTCAGCTGTCTGTGCACTTAGCAATCAGTCCTTTCTGCATGCATGTGCCTCCGGACCTCTCCCTCCTCAACTCCCCTGAGTGTCAGTGTGCTTTCTCTTTTTCTAACAGTCCAGTTTCTCCCCAGATGAATTGGGTTCCCAGAAACTCACCCAGAACTGGAGTTCAGTGCAGTTGGGAGCTTCCATTTCCTTCCTGTTTTAGGAAGCCAACCGTGCATTCAGCCACCTGTCCTCTCAGTGCTCTCATGCGTCTCTGTACCTCAGCCTTTTTCATCTCCTCTGATTCTCAATGTGCTTTCATCTTTCTTTTTAGTTGT
Source organism: Lasiurus borealis (assembly GCA_004026805.1). Taxonomy (NCBI): domain Eukaryota; kingdom Metazoa; phylum Chordata; class Mammalia; order Chiroptera; family Vespertilionidae; genus Lasiurus; species Lasiurus borealis. The sequence continues at coordinate 26,267 of PVJN01027407.1, forward strand.
AGAATTTCCACTCAGCCATTTTTCTTGTGGTCCTGTATGGTGTCCATCTTGTCTTTTAGTTGTAGTTTTGATATAGTTGTGCAAGGCTGCAGTTTAGGTGTTTACCTATGCCACCATCTTGGTTCTCCTATTTTTATATACATTTTACTATTTTATTTTCATCTCTGATACTTCTATTATACTTATTAAAGAAAGGGCTAATAATGATATTAAAATATTTTGTATTTTAATTTTATAATACTATGTTATATACATACTATTTTATATGTAATTTTTATGTAATTACTGCATGGATCTTTCTTTTAGTTCATTTCTTTTTAATGTGCACAAATCCGTGTACTGGACCACTAGTACATATATAAAACCCTAATATGCAACCAGACTGAAGGACAGAACAACCGAACAACTGAACAACTGGTCACTATGATGTGCACTGACCATGAGGGGGCATGTACAGAACAAGGCAAGCAGCAGCACCAGGCAGCAGAGCATGGAACATAGTGGGTATTGGCCATGGTGGGATAGTGGCCAGGTGATCAGGGACACCAGACCAAGGTGGGGCACCATTCACTGTCATCACAGTGAGTCTCTGATGGTTATGGGAAACCCTTTACTTGTGCATGTTGTGATCCTGCCAGGTGCTTGCACCTGCTGCTGGTGCCCGGTGCCAGCCCTGATTGCTCAGCATCATCAGCAGGTGCAAGTGGCAGCTGCTATCCCCAATTGTCCCTTAGGGTTTCTCCAATTCCCCCTGCTCCTGCGGGGCAATCAGGGCAGCAGCCACCACTCACACCTGCTGATGGTGCCAAACCTGCTCGCACTTGCTGAATTGGGGCTGGTCCATGCAGTGCTGGTGTCGTCAGTGTGTAGGAATGGCAGCGGCATGAGTGGGGCTGCTGGCAAAGAGGGGACTGGGGGCTACAGTGGGAGGAACCAGGCAGGGGTGTGGAGGATGGGCTGAGACCCGTCCCTGTGCCCACCCCAGCCTCCTGGCCCACAGTTCCTTTCAAGATGCACAAATTTATGCACTGAGCCCCTAGTATACATATATTAATGTTGAGATGTTTTAAGTGAAGGTATTTTCAGTAAAATCTACCCAAGAGGTTCACTACAATTTAAATTTTACATAAATGTCATATGTTAAAATAAAGACTGGATATGGAATAAATTCTGTACCTTCTGAAATTCATATGTTAAATATTAGAGATACAATCATGAAGGTAAGACCCTCATGTTGGGATTACTGGCTTTCTAAGAAGAGGAATTGAGAGAAATAGTATTCTCTTTGCTATGAAGACACAGTGAGAAGACATCTGTCTACAAGCCACATACACACACACACACACACACACACACAAGACACACTCACAAAGCCAGCACCTTGATCTTGGAACCATCAGAACTGTGAGAAATTCATATTTGTTGATCAACTCTCCACTATATTGTATTATAGTATAGCAGTCTGAGAAGACTAATACAAGGCATCCATATATATATAAAATCCTAAGCAACCATTACAACAGGTTGACTGGTTGCTATGATGTGCACTGGCCATCATGGGGCAGCAGCTCAAAACAGGAGCTGCCCCCCGGTGGTCAGTGCACTCCCACAGCCAACCTCCCTTGGCCCATGGGTGGCCAACCTCCTGCAATCTCTCCTGCTGGCCAGCTGATAATTGGACTGGATGAGCCAGCCCCGATGGCCCCAATTGCTATCCAGGCCAAGGCACCCCACCCATGAACGAATTCATGCACCAGGTCTCTAGTATTAAATAAATAGCTATAAACATAACTTTGCAGGTCTTATCAAGTACATCTCATAATACATATCAAGAGATTTTATGAAATTATCACTACCTCTAATGATAGACACATAATCATCATCCACCCTGAACAGTAGTCACAAAGCTGTCACCTTGGAAGAGTCTTGTTCTAATTGTTTAAGCAGTCACAAAGTCTCAAGTCTCCTGGCTATTATTGCACTTTTGATATATTATCAGATTGTGACATATGGGCCCTCAATTGCAGGAAGATAAATTTCACTGTGAAGATATGTTTTTCTATTTTTAATGCAGTTAGCTAACTTTAAATATTTGCATATTCATTTCTAATAATTTCCCTCACTTGAATCTACTTATGTTCTTATTTTATATTCCTAAGAGATTCTCAGAGAAAGGCTAAATTGGAAGGCTCTTCACAAAAGTCAGCTTTAATTTCTTTCCAGTTATTATTCTGACCCCACTCACCTTTCCAAGTAGCTCCACAGAATTATTTCTTTAAAAAGGATACCATGTTCTTTCAAACTTCTAAGATTTTTATTGTACTCCCCCCTTTTTGAAACTCATAAAAACCCACTAATCTTTTAAAGTTCAGGTCAAAATTCCATTTCATTTTGAAGATTTTTCCAGGCCATCTAAGAAGTTATGTTCTTGTAGTGCCAGGAAGAGATAAATTGCTTTAAAAATTATTATTATGCTAAGTGAAATAAGCCAGTCAGATAAAGACAAATACCATATGATCTCCTTTATATGTGGAATCTAATGAATAGAATAAATTGAAAAACAAAATAGAAATAGAGGCGCAGATGCATGGAATAGTG
>PVJN01027408.1:0-28120 GCA_004026805.1 Lasiurus borealis
AAAAGAAAAGAAAGAAACTGGTTTCACAAAAGCCCAGAATGACTATATTTAAAAATTCATGAAATGCCCATTATTTTCCTGTTTAATTGTGGAAAATTTAGTTTTTTAAAAAAATATATTTTATTGATTTTTCACAGAGAGGAAGGGAGAGGGATAGAAAGTCAGAAACATCGATGAGAGAGAGACATCGCTCAGCCGCCTCCTGCACGCCCCACACTGGAGATGTGCCCGCAAGCAAGGTACATGCCCCCAACCGGAATCGAACCTGGGACCTTTCAGTCCACAGGCCGACGCTCTATCCACTGAGCCAAACCGGTCTCGGTGAAAATTTGCGTTTTATATCCTTGGCGAATTTATCCCTTCCCTACAGGCACAATGTCCTCCACAGAGACTCGTGATGTTGAACACGTACAGTCGCTACTGTGTCATACTCTTTGCACACTAGGATGGAAGCAGCAATGTGACTCCCTCTGTTCACACACTCCCTACCCCCTACCTGCCTTCATGACTTTATCCCTTTCCAAGGCCTTCTTCACTGGTGCACAGGATTGTTGGGAAAGAATGACCCATCCAGTGGCCATTTGGCTTGTCCAGTTAAGTGGGCCATTCATGGAGCACCCACTGCATGTCCGTCAGCGGGACGCTAAGTCAGACCCTTCACGGAAACGCTCCCTGTCCCACGCAACAACCAGGGACATTGCAGCCACATAAAGGATGTGGGGGCGCTGTCTTGGGGAGACCACATCTCCCGCCCAGATTCCCTTGCTCCTACGGCGGTGCATCTGTGACTCTCTTGTCTCCCAGGCCCCCGCACGTTTATTTCACTGTCTCTCGAACCAACGTGAGTTCAGTCCGTCTCAGCGAGGTAATAAAATCTGAAGTGATAAGGATAATGATGCTAAGAGTGGTCATTAATAACAATTAGCAAAGTATTATAACCTCATACATGGTTGTTGCCTAAAATTTATAGTGATGTGATGTTTTAATAGAGTGGCGCTCACTCTCCTTCCTCCCACCTCCACGTCCACTTCATCACGAACTCTGGTTGACGTTTTCTCTAATACAGTGGCACCTTGAGATACGAGTGCCCTAACATACGAGCGAGCGATTTTTGCTTTGAAATAGGAGCAACATTTGAGATAGGAGTCATCGTGCGGATCGGCCGGCTGCACACGACCCACGGGTTTACCTCGACTCGAGCGTCTCATAGTTTCCCACGCCTCAAGGTTACGGAATGAATTAAACTCGTATCTCGAGGTACCACTGTAAATGGAAGAAATATACTCAGGTGAGGATTAACAAGAAAGAAAGAGTGAAAGAGAGAAAGAGAGATGGAGGAAGGAAGGAAGGAAGGAAGGAAGGAAGGAAGGAAGGAAGGAAGAAAGGAAGGAATAAAAAAAGGCAGGAGAAAAAATAATTATATATTTAATACTAAGTTGGGATCAGTCTCTATTGTTATTTCTGTATATTCATATCTGAGACCCTGAAAAATAGAAACTTTAAAAAATCTGACGTCATTCCTGCAGTGCCTGGTGTTCAATCCGGGATAGGTGTTCTGTCCACGCCTGTCTGTCGTTAACGGTGCCAAACTCCGTGCTTAGCAGACAGTCATCACCTCTCCTGGTGGTAACATCCGCCTCTGATGCAGAGGCATCTCTCTGTTCCATTAAGACGTTTGTTGTCATTTTATATTCCTCCCTCTCTGTCGGTTATATGATGGATGGTGGTATTTTAAAATGTTGATCCCTGCCTTGCCGTACTCGCGTTCATTCCTCCGAGAGCGATGCTCTGATTTCCCTTCTGCAAAGTGCCATCTGTGTGCAGGGATCTTTTGTTGACTCCTGTGATTCACTGCGACTCACTGCAACTCTGTTACCCCTCTCTCTCTCTCTTACTCTCTCTCTCTCTCTCCTTCTCTCCCTCCCCACCCCCTCCCCGGCATTGCTTCTGAATACGGTTCCAGGTGGATTTGCATGTCTGTCCTGTGGGTGGAAGCGCCAGGTAAGCAGCAGCAGAGGAAGACAGAGGAAAGGGTTCGGTGGGATGAGGAGAGGGTTCCGTGACCCGGATTTCCTTCGGTGGCACATCCGTTGCCCAGATGGCCGCCAGCTCTTCTGAAAAAGCACACACACGGGGGGTCAGCGCCATTAACAATAGATGAAGAAGGAGGCGAGATGGCTCCGTGGCTCCTCTCAGGCCTCACATGTGATGGCAGCGGTGACATTTGACCAGGTGACAGACGAGTGAGGGGCGAGCCGGGGGACTGTGACGGTGACAGTTTTCTCTTGTGAATTATTCAGCGCGGGGACCGCACAGGCCGGAGGAGGAAGGGTATGACGGGAGGACAGGGGTTCTGTTGCAAATGAGAGTGGCTGCTGACGAGGCGGGTAAAAAGCAGCAACAGCCTAGCATTCAGGCTGGGTCTGCTGTCTTCCAGGTCCTTCGCGGGCTCGGCGCACCCACCTCTTTTAGACGCGCAAGCAGGTGGCAGAAAGGAGAGCTAAGAGCCCCCCACATCGTGGTCTGAGGGTGGCCTGTGTGCTCATGGAAGATAGGACGGTTCGGCCCCTAAGATCATAGGGGCTAAAAGCCCAACTTCCTAGACACGCCTTTTTTTAAAAATATATATTTTATTGATTTTTCACAGAGAGGAAGGGAGAGGGATAGAGAGTTAGAAACACCGACCAGCTGCCTCTTGCACACCTTCTACTGGGGGGATGTGCCCGCAACCAAGGTATGTGCCCTTGACCGGAATCGAACCTGGGACCTTTCAGTCCGCAGGCCGACGCTCCAGCCACTGAGCCAAACAGTCACACGTTTTGCTCCGGGAAATGACTTCCCGCTGGTGGCAGTGCTCCCCGTTGCTTTGGGTTAGATGTGATGGTCTCCCATCCTTTTCCCTCTGCTGGGTTAAAGTGGTCACCCCGGTAGAGTCTGTGTTTCTAAATGTGGTGGTAAAACTTCACAGACAAGTCGGAAAACTGTCATGGCAAAGGAAAGAAAGTAAGGAAGGAAGGGAGGGAGGGAAGGAAAGAAAGAAAGAAAGAAAGAAAGAAAGAAAGAAAGAAAGAAAGAAAGAAAGAAAGAAAGAAAGAAAGAGAAAGAGAAAGAAGGAAGGAAGGAAGGAAGGAAGGAAGAAAAAAGAAAAAAGGAAGGAAGGAAAGAAGGAAAGAAAGGAAGAAAAGGAAGGAAAGAAGGAAGGAAGGCAGGAAGGAAGGAAGGAAGGAAAGAAAGAAAAGAAAAAAGGAAGGAAGGAAGGAAAGAAGGAAAGAAAGGAAGAAAAGGAGAGAAAGAGAGAGAGAGAAACACACAGACAAAAATAAAGCAAAACCCAAAACCTTGGTACATCTTTTTTTGTTTTTTTAAATTAGAACATCATGTTTTTTTCCAATGAGCTGACTTCTCTCTTTTCTCTCTGCTTGGGAGGGTGGCAGGGCCGTTTTTCTCGGTAAATGCTCCCAGCGGAAAGGGGGTCCCAGTGAAAGAGCGTGAAGTGAGGTCACGGGTGAGAATATTCCAGCCCACAGCCAGACCGCTCGCTCCTGCCCCACGCCCCTCCCCCAACATCTGCCGTGCAGCTGCAGAGCCTGGGAGGAGGGAGGAGGGCTCCACTGCTGGTCCAGCGATGGTGGCTGGCGGCCCTCCCCGCTCCGATCCTTCCTGCAGCATCCTGTGTGTCTGGCACAGATTTTATGGGACATTTCCCGGGTGTTTGACACCCACGTGGGAGGCTTCCCGGGGCAAAGCACAGTCAGGGGACACTTCGTCTCCATTGTCTGGACGGGGAAGGGGTACCACAGAGGGTTTGGGGAGGAATAAATCTGCTCCGGCGTCACGCGTGGCCCCCCGATGCTCTTTCCTGGGTCCCCGCCTCCCCGCAGCTCTCATATGTCTTGCCCACCGTTTTCTCTCGACATGATTTTTCAAAGCATGTCCTTTGCCAGCCCTTTGCTGCCAGAGACTCACACTATGGGGGTGGGGGTGGTGGGGGGAGACATCGCAGAAGGTGGCATGCTTGCATGGATGCCGGACGGCCTTCCTTTCCTCCCTGAGGGGTCCACATCTTTTTGGGGTCACCGTGGCCCTCTGCAGTTCCACTGGGGTGCACACCGCCGGTCGGGGGCAGCCTGGCTCTGAAATATCCGTCTCCTGAGGTTCCCATCTCTTCTGTCTCCTTTTTCGGGACTCACTTCCCTCCCACTTCCCACTCAGCCCCGCCCGTTACTCTCGACAACTTTGCCCCTAAGCAGACTAAACAGCTTTCAGTGTTAAACTCAAATCAAATCTGTATGATTCCCGTTTCTCTCATGCTGGGCCAGGAGAAGCGAGCAAATGTCCAACCGGTTTTCTGCCAGGCGAGGCCTATCCAGAAGCAGGCTCCAGAGCCAGATCATCAGAAACAAAGGCAGGGCAACCTAGAACGTCCACCCGAGTGTTTGTGACCATAGTTGAAGTCCTCAAAACAAACAAACAACACACACCAAAAAAAAAAAAACACAAAAAAAAAACCCCCTACTATTTAGAGAAAGGTTTGGGAAGTGTTTTCTTGCACTATTGCAGTGGTACCTCCAGATACGAGTGCCCTAACATACGAGATTTTTGAGATACGCGCCGTCGAGCGAGCGATTTTTGCTTTGAAATACGAGCAACATTTGAGATAGGAGTCATCGCGCGGATCGGCCGGCTGCACACAACCCACCAGTTTACCACGACTCGAGTGTCTCATAGTTTCCCACGCCTCAAGGTTACGGAACGAATTAAACTCGTATCTCGAGGTACCACTGTATATGATTTGACCAAGAGGAAAAGAGGGATTGAAAGCAGGAAATACGAGTAAAATAAGGGTCTTTTCTGGAGGGGTTTTCAGGGAGGTTACAGAGCAATTCAAAGAGTAGAGGGAGGCATGGGCAGTCATGGTCTCAGACAAACCCTGGCTGCCAACAGAGGTTCATGACAAGGTAGAAAGGAAGTTTTATGGAGGAGAACATTTCTGCCTCAGATGATCGTTAATAAAGCTGATCCCGTGATTTCCAACCTCTTACTCTAGATCAGTGGTTCTCAACCTTCCTAAGGCCGAGACCCTTGTGTACAGTTCCTCATGTGGTGGTGACCCCCAACCATGAAATTTTGCTACTGTTATGCATCGTGATGTAAATATCTGCATTTTCCAATGGTCTTAGGCGACCCCTGTGAAAGGGTCGTTCGACCCCCAAAGGTGTTGCGACCCACAGGTTGAGAACGGCTGTTCTAGATGTCTTTGAGGCCCTTGGATGGTTCCCATCCTCCAAATTCACTCCCGTGGGCTCGGGAGACAGGGATCTGGGGTAGGAGGACTGTCGCTGTGTTTGCTGACACCAGGTAAGACTCGGGGACATCAGCAGTCGCTCTAATCAGCGCTTCTGGGAAATCGGAAGCTCTGCTTAGATTCCGTGCTTCTGTTGAAAATGAAATGCTCAAAACAGTAACTAATGGTTAATTGCACTTTTCTGAAACTTTAAAGACAGGGCAGGGGGTAGGCTCTCTCTTGCTAGAAGGTGCGTTTTCCTCGGAGGGCTTGTCTCTACTTTGCATGGAGTGGAGCGAGGAAGAGGGAAGGAGACTGGCGGGAAAGCAGTTATGCAATTTCCTAGTCACACAGTAGGGCTCCCATCCCACTCTGCTTCCCAGGAAGGGGCGGGCACAGCGCTTCCTTTGTTTTCCTATTCAGCAGGAAGTACCTTTCACAATCCCTCCGTTGGGAAAGGTGGAGAGTCTATGCCATCTCCTTGCACTGGCAGCCCTCGGTTTCTCAGCTGACACCAGTTCTGGGCAAATTTAGAGTCGGATTGTATATGTGAGGGGAGGGGGAACAGTTTTTCAAGGTGATTTATGGTAATGAAACCTCAAGAGAAACATGGACAGAAGGCCTTGTCCATGTTTCAGAAACTTGTTGCCGGAAGAACTCAGTATCTGATCTGCTTGAGCGGATGGGGGTTGGCTACCAGCTTTCTGTGCTTGTGAGGTGGGAGATGGGAATATGGTTTCTGGGCTCAGTGGGTGGTGTCTAACTTCAGAGGCTGTGTCCAAGAAATGATAGGCACAGTGGCCGTGGAAGCTGTGGTTCTGATCCCTGGTGTCACGAGGAAACAATGTGTGTGTGTGTGTGTGTGTGTGTGTGTGTGTGTGTGTGTGTCGGGGAATTGGAAACTATGTCGAGAAAGAAAAATCCTGTGAAAATCACATTTAGTTTTCTAGTTTTTCTTTATTAAGTCTCTATTTTCTGACTTTACACTATATAGTCCTGAGGTCACCCACACTCACTCCTTTTTAATTTAGCTGAAAGTTACGCCTTGGGTGGTGTGGAATACCCAAGATTCATGGAACAGGCTCCTTTGCATTAGAGTCCTTCTGATGTTGTAGCCGTTGTGGCTTTAAAAGTTCTCCATCTACCGGGATTTTGAGAGAGTAGTAGACTCAGCACTTCTCAGAGGACTGAGCTCCTGGGAGGAGGACGGGTGGTTGAGGAGGGCAAGATGCTATTCCGAATTGCCTGAGACATCACAAAAAGCCACGCACTGCCAAGGCCACTCACAGGGAAAGGTCTTAGCTGCTGAGAGGCCAGGACAGATGGCTCCCCTCCCTGTCAGGAGGGCAATGTTTTGAAACTATTTCACTTCTAGGTGGGACTTAGAAAAACAAATAAAGAAGCAAACAGAGGAAACAAACCCATACAGACAGAGAACAAATTCATGCTTACCAGATGAGAAGGGGGCTGAGTGAACAAGGTGAAAGGGATTAAGTACCCCTGTTTCCCCGAAAATAAGACAGTGTCTTATATTAAATTTTGCTCCCAAAGATGTGCTAGGTCTTATTTTCAAGGGATGTCTTATTTTTCTGTGAAGAAGAATATGGTACACATTTATTGTTGAACAAAAAAAAAAAAAAAAAAAAGGAAATGTATTACCTGTAGATGATATGACGGTATGGTAGTAGTTGTCATCGCAAACTAGCTCACTGATTGTCCGTAGCGCAGCCGGAGCTGTTCAGGCAGGGCGAGGTCTCTTTAAATCAGGAGTCAGACGCCTTACAGTAATTTCAGGGGCCTTATATTCTGGGGAGGCCTTATGTTCGGGGGAGGCCTTACTATCGGGGAGGTCTTATTTTGGGGGGAATGCCTTATATTACAGCAAGAGGCAAAACTGGAAGTAGGTCTTATTTTGGGGGGATGTCTTACTTTCGGGGGAATGGAGTAGTAATAAAAAAATTCAAAGTGATGTACAGCATCGCCCAGGCGGGAAGAGAGGGCGGAAATACTGTAACAACTATTACGTGTGATAGCGACCAGATCGGCATTAGACTTATTGGGGCGATCACTTGGTAAGGCATGTACGCGTCTAATCACTAGGTTGCACACCTGCAGCTAATAGAACGGAGTATGTCACTGTAATTATACATTTAAAAATATTTTTTTTAAAGAGAAAAGCGTGAGGTCTGCTCAGGATGTTGTGGAGGCTTAATTGGCTGTGCTGGGCACACAGCTGAGATAGGCCCCACGCCAATCATGTGATGTAAATGGCACCAGGCAGGCCGGGGCTCTTCTAATTACCTGGTCTGGCTCCCCAGTTCTCCGCCGTGCTAATTGCCGTGGGGTGCATGACACGCATAAGGAGAAGAAAAGAAAGGCTAGCAGTTAACATCCAGACAGAGTGCAAAAATATGAGAGAGAGAGAGAGAGAGAGAGAGAGAGAGAGAGAGAGAGAGAGAGAAAGAATACTTTTGACTTTAAGAATGATTCCAGAAAACTCCAATAGTATGGGTGAAATATTTTTAATATATTGTTTTTCTCATATGAATGACTGACTTTTTTAGAGAGCATGGAAGGGAGGGAGGGGAAGATAGAGATAGAGAGGGAGAGAAACAGGGATGTGGGAGAGAGACACACTGATTGGTTGCCTCCTGCACATGCACCAACAGCTGTATCAGTCAGCTTATAAACATATACATACATGATACATTTAAAGCATTCCAAATGGTAGTTTTAAAAAAATTGTTCACCGCTTTGAAAGATCTTTTATATTGAAAACAAGCATGTCTGTTCTCATTATATTGAAAGACGAGTACAAATTATTTTTCTGCCTACATGCTTTTATTCAAAGTTTGTATTAGTCAAACCTATACATTAGCAAAAAAAAAAAAATTAGAACAATAAACTTCCATGCACTTATCATCCAGCTTCTACAATGATCAACACTTCGCCAATCAGCCTTCATCCATCCCCCCTCGTTTTTCTTGGAATGCTCTAAAGCACAACCATCCATTTAACCCATAAATATTTTAGTATCTGTAGCTAATGGAACACAGCATATAAAGACAGAGCTACTATGTTATTTTCACACCTAAATGTTTAATAGCAATTATTCATTTCATTGAAACGCCCAGTTCGCATTCAGATTTCCCAGATTCTCCTAAAGCCCCACGCACTGCAAGTACTATCTAAATCCCCTTTTACTTGTTAGCAATGTCCCACCACTCGCTTTCCTCTGCCATTGTTCCATCATTCATCCGGAAGCTCTTTCCACTCTCTGATTTGACTGATGACTTAATTTTTTAGGTGAAAATGTTTTCTGGGTGATGCTATAGATTTGCTATTTCCTCATAGTAGCAGGCATATATATAAGATTATTTGTTCTACTCAGTGTTGCTCAAATTAATCAGAGGAATTGTCAAGACCTCCATTGCTCATACTTTGCAAAGGAAGGTCAAGTGTGTACATCATGAACTGTACCTCCCTCACTCAACAGATCTTTCCAGAACACAAACTTCAGAGCCCGGTGCTCGGCACTCAAGGACAATTGAGAAACCTAGCTAGTTCAACATGGAGCATTTGCCTTTAAGAGATTTATACCCCCCCTCCCCCATCAGGGAGGTAGGGAGACATAGATATGCATGAGGCTGAGCAAGTAACACTGTAAACCTTAGAAACCAGTACAGTGGTACCTCGAGATATGAGTGCCCTAACATACGAGATTTTTGAGATACGAGCCGTCGAGTGAGCGATTTTTGCTTTGAAATACGAGCAACAGTTGAGATAGGAGTCATCGCACGGATCAGCCAGCTGCACACGATCCACCAGTTTACCGCGACTTGAGCGTCTCATAGTTTCCCACGCCTCAAGGTGACGGAACGAATTAAACTCGTATCTCGAGGTACCGCTGTATATACATATATGTATGTATATGCCGTAAAGTATTTTATAAAATATTTTAAAATTTATTCTATATTTTCACTGGGTGGAGGCTAAAAAAGAAGAGAAGGAATCCTGCACCTTTGCCAACATCTTACGTTTCAAATACGCGTTCAATAAGATTTTCTGTAATGTCAGTATCTGGGCGGTAGTGGGGGTAGGGGAGGGAGTTGAATTACTCGTAGTAACTTCAGCCCATAATTGGTTTTAAAATGTACCTCCGATAAAGGTAATTGGGGAAAAATAGGACTATACAGACTTGCTCGGCTGCTTGGCTTGAAAGAAACGCTTATCGGACTTACTTAAAGCAAATGGTTCCTTTCTGGAGTGTACCATGCATTCTCCGTATTTCCTGAAATGCATAGGAGTTTAGGAAAACCGCCGCTTTCTCCAGATGGGTTGGCTTCGCCCTTCATGTCTAGTGGGAAGATGGCATTGAACTTTCCGATTCTGGCACCCACCCCCCACGCAGAGAAATACACTGTAACTACAAAACAGCATGTTCCGGGTCTGTGTTCTCTCCGGATAGCGGTGGCAGGCACACGGCGTTCATTTAAATGAAGCCAGCTCCTCCGATAATAACCAAGTAATTAAAGAAGCCACCGAGGAAAAAGAAGCAATTTATTTGAATCCTGTTCATAAAAACTGCAGCGAGAGCCTGGAGCTACGGAAGCATGTGGCCGGGCTGGCAGATTGATGGCGCTTTAAAATTCCGCGTGGAAGGCATCTTGATATTAATTCACGGGAGGATCCCTCCTCTGAAAAGAAGACAAGAGGCAAAAAAAAAAAAAAAAAAAAAAAAAAGTCTCATCCTTCTGGAGAGAAATGGCGTCCTCTGAAAACACCCTGATAAGAAATGGTCACACGGCTTGGAGTCCACTTGACCTCAAGTGATACCTTCGCGTCAGAAAATTCTGATGTGGCCCAAGCCGGTGTGGCTCAGTGGATAGAGCGCCGGCCTTCGGACTGAAAGGTCCCAGGTTCGATTACAGTCAAGGGCATGTACCTTGGTGGCGGGCACATCCCCAGTAGGGGGTGTGCAGGAGGTGGCTGATTGATGTCTCTCTCATTGATGTTTCTAACTATCCCTCTCCCTTTCTCTCTGTAAGAAATCAATTAAATAAATTATAAAAAGAGAAAATTCCGAAGTACTCATATTTTTTACAGCCTCGTTAGAATCAAGGGGCAGCTGCCTCTACTGCTGGCAGGAGTTTGAAATTCCTACCGCTTTATCCTCAAGGTCATGAACCGAATCACGAGGCTGTATCTGGAGGTCTCGACGAGGTTTTCTACTTTTTGTGGGTAACCAAGATCTAAATGGGGAGTTGAAGAAGTGTCACCTGTTTCCACATTGCCATTGGACCCTGAAAGCGATTTTAAAGGGGAAAATCCACAAGTAGAATACCTCTCGCTTTTATCCTCAATAAATGCAGTGGCAAAATATTACATCTAGGTCCCCACACGAAATCTCACAACTTTGCATCGTGCATTTTAGTGGAATCACCCCGGCTGTGTGCCAAGCAGCGCTCTGCCACATTTCACTTCTCCCCCTGAAATACGGGTCACGTGGATGGCATCTGTCGGTGAAGGAAGCAGGATAAAAAGCAGACACATGATAGGGCCTATTGACTAAAAGGTGGCAACCCTGTCTTTCAAGAACAACTTGTAGGAAAATACTAATTTTGAGGAACGTGAACTTGAATTTGAGAGAGGAAAAATACCTGGAATATATCCAAAATGAAAAACAAAAAAGCTTAAAGCTATTCCATGTCCATACAGTAATAAAAATAGACCTCAGCTCCTTGTTGTAACCAGTGGAACAGGAGGAGAGAAGCTGATAAGGGGAAAGTTACACGTGGAAATAAAGTAGAGAGAGGGGAAAAGTGAAAAGAAGTGGGTGGCATGGACAAATAGAACAAAAGAAGGAGGATAATGGGACTCAAATTGTGAAAAAAATAAAAATAAGAGGAAGAGGAACCTCTCACGGGGCAGGACGAATTCAGTGCCCCTTCACCACCGGTCCCTGCTCCCTGCAGCTCCATTTTCTGAATCTCACTTGCCATCCTCTGTACAATTGATGGACCCCCTTTGAGAGATTAAACTCTTCATCGTCTGAGTCTCTCCTGATGAGGGGCATGCTCAGTCAGAACCTGGATCCAGCCCCTCCTTTAAGCAAAGTGTGACTGTTACAGAAAACCGGAATAACCAAACCATGCTCAGAGAGTTTGGAGTGACATTTATTACGCACGGGTCCAGAGGCAAATGTTTCTCAAATTCCGGGCCCCACCATGCAGAAATTTTCCCTATGTATATGTTTTTACCTTCTTGGTCTCCCAAATATGGGATGTTTCCCGCCCCTTTGCAAGTTCTTAAAGGGCCCCTATGTGCTGAGGCCTTGAGACCTCCACCTGGTGCCAGCACTGATAACTTTGTCCAGGGAAGGTTTAATGGCCTCTCTGAAGTGAGAATAGTCTCGTTTTCCTTATTATTTAAGCAAGCAAGCATTTACAGAAGCCAATAGCACGGTTAAAATTTCCAACAGCAGTTTTTCTATAAGATGGATGCTTCATGACCAAAGGAAGACTTTTCAGAAGTTTAACCTACATGCTGTGTTTTACCTGTGGAACTTTTTCCATTTTAGCGGGTCACATTGTTCTCTTAAATCAGGAATAATTAAGACATGTAGTAAAAAAAATCTAACAATACACACACACACACACACACACACACACACAGAAAATCAATTGCCCCAGTTAACATTGCTGCCATTAACATAAAATTCAACGAAGAACAGATCTACTACGATTGCCTGCTTATTCTCTTAACACTTTTATACATGGTGAGGGTTTGAGTTTTGTAGCTATTTTACTAAAAGAAGTAGTACTATGGTGGAGATCTCTCAGTTTTCTGTAAGTACCATATTTTCCGGCATATAAGACGACCGGGCGTATAAGGTGACCCCCAACTTTTCCAGTTAAAATATAGAGTTTGGGATATACTCGCCCTATAAGATGACACCCGGCATCATATAAGATGACCCTGGACTTTTGAGAAGATTTTCCTGGGTTAAAAAGTCATCTTATATGCCAGAAAATACGGTAATGTATGTGGACTTAGAAGTGTGCATCAGAAATCTTAAAGGGCCAATGCTCTGGTCCCTTCTGATCCAGTGCTCTGGCGCTGCCTCGTTTTGCTGAATCCTGGGACGGCGGCCACATCTACCCAGGAACATACATATAACCAAACTGAACAATCTGCTTGCTCCCGAAGATTCTGATGAAACGACGTTAAGCTATGCAGGCATGTCCACACCCTCTTGTTGCTAAGAAAGAAAACGAGAGAAATAAGTGTACTAACCTTTCATGTCTCGGTTGAGAGAGTTAAGAGCTATATTTTTGAAGACTAATGGAGGGGAAAAAAAATTCCCAGAGCCTTCCAAAGAAGCTCCTGAACAATTAAACAGTGTTGGTGAGTTCTCTTTCCTGAACGAGATAATCAATCAAATTCTCCTAAGTTCAATGAGCTGTACTAGATTCTGGGGACTGAAAATTGAATTGATACATAATCCCATGAAGGCTTATAAGAGAGAGAAACTCTGGAAGAATATCTATACACACACACACACACACACACACACACACACAGACACACACACAAATGATGACCGTTACAACTCTTCTCTAGGATAGAAAGAAGACAATGAGGTACAATCAGACTCATTTGAACCTGTACTTTTTAACCATTTATTATGTGCGTACATTACTATCATTTGTCCATTCACTCATTTGTTCAACAGGCATTTGACCTCTTTAATTAACCAAATCAGCTTCCTTCTCCATTAAACTGCAGAATCAATAAAGTAAAAATTGGCATCAGACCGTTCTAATGACACAAGATTCAGTTCCCTGTCAAAACAATTCGAGAGCTCGAGCCTGGTCCTTGTATGTTGCGCATCTCTGTTGCTAGGAAATGAGTCAGAACGAACGAAATCTGGCCCAAACATCAGACCCTCTGACTTGAAAGTAGAAGACATTCCATCTTAACCGTTTCATAGGGTTCACTTGGGTGTTTCCAAATCAAGCAGGTACCACCTCAGGGAAGGGGCACAGCCCGGTTAAACTGTGTGCTTGGATTTTTTTTTAAAATATATTTTATTGACTTTTCACAGAGAGGAAGGGAAAGGGATAGAAAGTCAGAAACATCAATGAGAGAGAGACATCTATTAGCCACCTCCTGCACACCCCCAACTGGGGATGTGCCCGCAACCAATGTACATGCCCTTGACCGGAATCGAACCTGGGACCTTTCAGTCCCCAGCCTGAAGCTCTATCCACTGAGCCAAACCGGTTTCTGCTGTGTGCTTGGATTTGAATGCTAAGGTGGCAGTATTGGCAGAATTAGGGTGAGAACTCAGTTATTATAAACTCAAGCTTCAGTAGGCTGAGGTCCTTAATACAGATTGGGTGTGGTTTGTAGATTTTAATCTTTAAGGACTAGCTAAATAGTGGTTGTTTTAATATATATATAGTCGTTTTTACTACCCGGTTATCCTTCAGTCGCTTGGTGCTTTAAGAATTCAGACGCTCCGCGATACGATTTCAGAATCTGAATTAATTTGAATAGGAAGAACAGTTAAATACGGGTTGTTCGCAGATTATTTCAGAAGGCAAGACCTTATTACTGCCAGCCCACATGTCACTAGCTGCTGAGTGACACCGCGCGTCACACAAGATGGAAATTAAGGGAGAGCTCCTTTGTCGCAAATTAATTCGGGTGCTCTGGGGAAATTAGGACGCACAACAGATGTAAAGCAGCCCCTAATCCCAGTCCCAGGGTGAGCGGTGCGGAAGAGAGAGGTGGCAAGGGTGAGGGGCCACAGAGACGACAATGGTGCCAACCAAACAGGCGAGGGGATCCTGTTTCCTGGGTCACGTGGGACCGTTCGTATGGCTTCCCAGACACCAGGGCACTCTCCATGGTTGAATACTCTCCTTCTTCTTCTTCTTTAAAAAAAAAAAATATTTCTTTATTGATCTCAGAGAGGAAGGGAGAAGGAGAGGGAGATAGAAACATCAATGATGAGAGAGCATCATTGATTGGCTGCCTCCTGCACGCCCCCTACTGGGGACGAGCCTGCAACCCAGGCAGGTGCCCTTGGCCGGGACCGAACCCGGGACCCTTACAGTCCGCAGGCCGACGCTCTATCCACTGAGCCCAGCCGGCTAGGGCTCTCCTTCTTTCTTCTTTACTGAAGTTGGAGTGGAGGCTGACCTTGGGGCCTTCCTGGTTTGAAACACTGGGGCTTCCTGTCACAGAGGCACCTGTAGCCAGTCTGCTCCTCTGAGAAGCCTGCCTACGACAATGTGCAGGATGCCTGGAAGGCCTGACACTTGGTGAGTCGGAGAAGGATTGTTTGTAAACTTTCTTAGAAGTCTCTAGGCCGGCCGGCCTGGCTCCATCAATGGTTGAGTGATCATGGATGAACCAGGAGGTCACGGTTCAATTCCCGGTCGGGGCACACGCCCGGGTTGCAGGCTGGATCCCCAGGGTGGAATGTGCAGAAGGCAGCCGATCAATGATCCTTCCTCCCTCTCCCTTCCTCTCTGACGTTAATACAAATATATTAAAAAAAAAATAAAAAGTGTCTGAGTGCGGCCCATTCAAAGGCACACGTGTCTCGCAGACCAAGGAGCCTTGGCGGCCTGGGTCTTGGAGGGGACACTGTCTTCCCCTGTCTCTAGGGCAGCGGTTCTCAACCTGCGGGTCGAGACCCCTTTGGGGGTCGAACGACCCTTTCACAGGGGTCGCCTAAGACGATTGGAAAACACCTATTTCCCATGGTCTTTGGAACCAACACACCGCTCCTCGGTGTAGCAAAGTGTAGCCATGTAGTTTACTGTTGTCATAGGAAGACTGTTGCCCGTGCTACACCACGATTCAAGACAAAAAATTTCATTTATTTGTAATTAGAAATAAGTATTTCACAATATATAATTACGTATTGTTTTTGTGATTCATCCCTATGCTTTAATGATGTTCAATTGTTAACAACGAAAATACATCCTGCCTATCAGATATTTACATTACAGTTCATAACAGTAGCAAGATGACAGCTATGAAGCAGCAACGGAAATAATTTTATGGTTGGGGGTCACCACCCCATGAGGAGCTGTCTTAAAGGGTCGCGGCATTAGGAAGGTTGAGAACCGTTGCCCTGGGGGAGTCTCCTTCCCCTCTCCGGCTGCCTCTGCGTGAGCCCTGGCCTGGGCCCGGCCGGCCGGTGGAGATAGTGCTGCTTTGCTGCTTCTCTGCAGCTGCTTGCTGGAGGGTGCATCTCCAAGGCAGCACCCCCAGATTCCCAGTCTCCCCCTATCAGCCCCGTCTCAGTGTAAGCTACTGGGATGCACACATTAGCAGCCGCCTCCCGTTTTCCTGGCGATTTCTAATTGGCAGCCAGCAGGTGCGTTTAGGAATCGCTCCCCATCAGGCCATTCCGGCTTCACGCATTCGGCTTATCGGGGTCCCACCTGCAGCCGCTCTCCTCCCGCCTCTTATCAGCAAAGCCCGGTCCTCGCTCTGCTGGGCCTGCTTTTCTGCTCTGTGCGCAGGCGCCTTCACACCCCACAACTTGGCCCGTGGGGGGGGGGGGGGCGTTTAGGGGAATTCTATCCCAGAGCCACCCTCTTCCCTGCACGGGTCGCTGCTTGGCAGGGATCAGGGAGGACCCGTGTCTTCCTGGCTACAAAGTGGTCACAGCATGACTACCATCGTTTCCGGCGTATAAGACGACCCCCAGCTTTTCCAGTTAAAATAGAGAGTTTGGGATATGCCTGCCCTAGAAGGTGACACCCGGCATATAAGACGACCCCCGACTTTTGAGAAGATTTTTCTGGGTTAAAAAGTCGTCTTATATGCAGGAAAATAGGGCATTATTCCAACGTTTTCTTGGTTTCCCGGGCCTGTCTGTTGTTTGATCTCTTCCTCACGATGCCTCCTCTGACTCCCTACCCCCACCTCCTCTTTAATCAAGTTTCCAAAACCTTTTCTAATCCTCCATTAATAATAATTTTTTAAAAAATACAGTGATTGCTTACAATTACAGTGGTACTTCGAGATACAAGTTTAATTCCTCCCGTAACCTCGAGGTGTGGGAAACTGAGACGCTGGAGTCGAGGTAAACTGGTGGGTCATGTGCAGCCGGCCGATCCGCGCGATGACTCCTATCTCAAATGTTGCTCGTATTTCAAAGCAGAAATCGCTCGCTCGACGGCTCGTATCTCAAAAATCTCGTATGTTAGGGCACTCGTATCTCGAGTGCCACTGTATATACATATCCTCCCCAAGGATATTTTCCCATTGATTTTTTTAGAGAGACAAAGAGAGAAGGAAAGAGAGAAATATCGATGTGAGAGAAACATATCGATTGGTTGCTTCCTCTGCGAGTGTCTGACTCAGGGCCCAGGTTGGGGAGGAGCCTGCAACCAAGTCAAGGTACATGCCCTTGACCCGAATCAAACCAGGGACCCTTCAGTTCACGGGCCAACGCTCTATCCACTGATACAAACCAGCTAGGGCAGGCGGACTTTGCAATGGAATGAATTAAGGTCAGGAGAAGCAAAGTCAAAACCAGATCTAAGAGAAAAGGTCAGTTATGAAACAGGCTTGTAATTGACTTCAGCTTCCAATACATGGTAACAGGAAAGAAATGCAGCCTTCTCGTTTTGAAGCCATACAGCTGATTATCTGCCCCTGTTTCTCCTTCTCCTCCTCCCTGGATATGTCCCCCTTCAGAAACCGTACAATTAACAGCAGTCCTACCAACCGTAACATAATTAATATCGGCGAAGCAGTCTGAGGCAATAAAGTGGCATAGGAAATAAAAAAGAAATGGTACCCATGTAATATTCATTTTGCATTTAATAACTATTTAAATATTCATAAATTACCTTACATTTCATATTTGCAAAATGCTTCACAACCCACTTTTTATTAATTATTACGTACCACTTATCCCTTGGCACGCAGGTTTCCAGATGCGGCATCTGGAATGTTTCTTAAAGACACATTGAGCTTCATCAAGCATTTCCCTAAGTTCTCCTCTCTAAAGTGTTACGTCACCTAGAAAACCATTTTTTTTAATCCTAACAGAAAGAGACATTATTTTTGCAGCATCTGATACCATCCTTTTAAAAATTGGGAAAGTGAAATGACTCATCCAAGGTCACCGAGCTAATCCTGTTAATGGCTGGGCGTCTAGGAATCCTGATGAGCTCGATCCTTGGATGGAAACCAGAAAACGGTACCTGTGCTAACTGGAATACAGTGGTACCTCAAGATACGAGTGCCCTAACATACGAGATTTTTGAGATACGAGCCATCGAGCGAGCGATTTTTGCTCTGAAATACGAGCAACATTTGAGATACGAGTAATCGCGCGGATCGGCTGTGTGCACACGACCCACCCGTTTACCGCGACTTGCGAGCGTCTCATAGTTTCCCAAACCTCAAGATTACGGAACGAATTAAACTCGTATCTCGAGGTACCACTGTATGTAGAACTAGAATTCCATGACTGGATCTGAGCGACATGCTTACATTTTCCCAGAGTTTGCATAAAGCAGGCCCGGGTGACTAG
Source organism: Lasiurus borealis (assembly GCA_004026805.1). NCBI lineage: Eukaryota > Metazoa > Chordata > Mammalia > Chiroptera > Vespertilionidae > Lasiurus > Lasiurus borealis. The sequence goes on from PVJN01027408.1 coordinate 17,859, forward strand.
AGCAGCATCTAGAACTGCTGAATTTTAGGTTCCCTACAGACACGAATGTTTTCATACTAAAATGCACTTTCCTATCGAGGTTCTAGTGCCAAGGAGTGGGGATCGCTTATGGCTTTCCCCCACTGCCTTTGATCTCCAGAGCCTTTGTTTGTGATTTAATAGAATATGTATTACTAGAGGCCCCGTGCGCGAAATTCATGCCCTCGGTGGTGGTGATAGGGGGGTGGTTTCTCGGCCTGGCCTGCACCCTCTCACAGTCCAAGAGCCCTCAGGGGGTGTCTGACTGACAGTTTAAGCTCACGGGGAGCGGGCCTACGCTGGTAGTTGGACATCGGAGGCGGGAAAGGCTCCTACCATCACTGCTATGCTTGCCAGCTATGCACCGACCACCAGGGTGCATCTCCTGCATTGAGCGTCTGCCCCCTGGTGGTCAGTGGACGTCACAGTGACTGGTTGTTCTGCTGTTCAGTCGATTTGCATATTAGCCTTTTATTATATAGGATGTGATCGATGTCCGTTCCACGTTCGTCTCTCATTAACACCTTCTGAACCCTTGTAACAGCAGCCACTTCTCAGAAAGTTATCAAGTCGTCTCAGTCTTGGAAGGTTCACATCTGCCTTTTGCCCTTGGTTACTCGAGAAAATCTCAGATCTTTGAGGAAGGGGAATAAAAGGCACGATCAGTAAGTGAATAAAAGAATAAACATTAAAAGGCAAGACTAGAAGGAGACTGGGCCATCTGTTGATGTAGCCATAGCTAAGAGCAATCTTTCTCTGCTCCAGAATCTTTTCCTCAGCCTCACCAGACTCTCTGGTGACTGAAGTCACATTTCTTCCTTTACCTTTTTTTTGAAAGATTTAGGTCACATCTACTCTCCATCATAGATGCAAGAAATCAGAGGCCCCTGAGTAATTTTCACAGAAATCAAACGGGATGTCGCTAATGGGGTGGAGGCCAGCATGACTGACCTTTAATTTGAATTCCAGTAACCTTACCGTCCCACGAGGGGAGAGGGAAGAAAACATCTGGATGGGAACAATGAGTTTCCCACGTACAATTTGGTGTTTCTTTGCGGATGGGCTATTTCTGCTAAAAATGATCTCTCTTAATTTTTTAAAAAAGCTAAAAAGATTACTTTTGGGGTGCTTCAAATTGCTATGCATTTTACTGATCCCTTTTTAGAACCCTGTGAAGTGGGTTTTTTTTTTAATATAGTATCTTCTTATAACCCTTTCTATTTCTGTGGTGCCCGTTGTCACTTCTTATCTTTCATTGCTGATTTTATTTATCTGGGTTCTCTAGATTTCTTGATGGGCCGGGTTAATAGTTTTTATATATGTATTTTTTATCGTTTCAAAGAATCAGCTCTGGGTTTCATGGATCTTTTATATCGTTTTTCATACCCTATTTCATTTATCGCCACTCTGATCTTTATTATTTTTGTGTCCGCGTGTTCCAGGAGATTGGTTTATCCCACTTGGGCTATAAATATGAAAAGGGTACAGGATGGTAGGGATGTAAAAACAAACACTCACCGTCGAACTTTCACGAAACGACGACTTAAGGCTGAGAGAGCCATCGGAAGTGCTGGCCCTGCGGGCAGCAAACCCATTGGGTTTCTCCCCAAACTGGGGTCCTGAGACGACTTGCATTGGAATGACCTGGGGGAACCGGGAACATGAACATGCTGTTGATGAATCGTAATGTAAATATAGTGGTACCTCGAGATACGAGTTTAATTCGTTCCGTAACTTTGAGGCATGGGAAACTATGAGATGCTCGAGTTGCGGTAAACTGGTGGGTCATGTGCAGCCAGCCGATCCTCGAGATTACTCCTATCTCGAATGTTGCTCGTATTTCAAAGCAAAAATCACTCGCTTGACAGCTCGTATCTCAAAAATCTCGTATGTTAGGGCACTCGTATCTCAAGGTACCACTGTATCTATGTTTTCCAATGGTCTTAGGCAACCCTGCTAGTGGTTCTCAACCTGTACTGATGGGCTCACTTGCCCATCAGAAGATGCATGGATTTAAAAAGCCGTGCTACGTTTACGCAGTGGAATACTATGCAGTCATGAAAAAGAAGCAACTCTTTCTCTCTGCCACAGAACGGATGGGCCTAGAGAGTATTAGGCTAAGTGAAATGAGCCAGTCAGAGAAGGATACATATCACAGCTGTTCTAGAGCCTACGACCACCAGAAAACACAGATATTTACATGGCGATTCATTAACAGTAGCAAAATGACAGTGATGAAGCAGCAACGAAAATAATTTTAAGGCTGGGGGTCACCACCACACGAGGAGCTGTATGAAAGGGTCGCGGCATGAGGAAGGTTGGGGACCCCTGCTCTAAGGGATCCCACAAGACTGGCAACTAGGGAAGCATTGGGCAGTGGCTGCTCTTCCCAGGCTTACCTCCTGATGCTATCTTCGAGGCCCCCCTTCTGTCTGACTTTCTGGTGAGCTCACCTCTCTCTCTCTCTCTCTCTCTCTCTCTCTCTCTCTATATATATATATATATATATATATATATATATATATATATATATATATATATTGCTTGTATTTCAAAGCAAAAATCGCTCGCTCAACAGCTCGTATCTCAAAAATCTCCTATGTTAGGGCACTCATATCTCGAGGTACCACTGTATATGCATAACCCATGGACACAGACAGTAATGTGGGGCAGGTGGAGACTGGGTGGAGGGTGGCAAGGTGGGGAACATTGGAGATATCTGTAATACTGTCAACAATAAGTTTATTCAAAATAAAAGTATTTAGGTTGATTTCCTGTGGTTTCTTTAAATATTTGAGTAACTTAAAAACTGATAACTAACCCTAAAGAATTTGACATGGAAATGATTATGAAGGTCAGATTTACACATTAGATAACAAACAAATGCAATTATATTTGAAAATCTATTAATGGTTCATTGAGTTGATAGATCAGACCATTAGACTGTTATTCATTCATGATCATCTGTGTGTGTGCTGGAAAAGTCACAGCTTCATCATTTTTAAATGACCTAGGATCAAGTAGAGTTGAGTGTACATTTTGTTGTAACATTTTTTTTGTACTTTTCAGATTGAATATGTACAATAATTTGGCTTTTCCCCATTTCTCGCTTGTAAGTAACAACGTTTTCTGAAGTGCAAAAGCTAACACTTCACTCAAAAGATCTCAGCTTTTTCAAGAAGAAACATGTTTACAAAGATTAATAGCCTAGAAATATCCTTATTAAAAAATTGTCATCAAAGCGTAAGCAAAACTTTTCTTTATAATCACTAACTTGCTTTTATTACAGAGTAATTTGCCACTTGGTGAATAAAATAGATTACTTAAAAAAAAAAAAATATATATATATATATATATATATATATATATATATATATATATATATATATATATTATTGATTTTTTTACACCAAGATACATGCCCTTGACCGGAATCGAACTTGAGACCTTTCAGTCTGCAGGCGTATGCTCTATCCACTGAACCAAACTGGTTTTGGCAAAATGGATTATTTTTACTGTGAGATCCTTTGTTGCTATTTTGCTATAACAGCAAAATAAATGGGGTGACTAAATTTGCCATCTCCTCCTAGTTACTATATCTCTATAATATAGTCACAGTGTCCCAATAATGCATCTGTGAAATTTCCACACATCCATTGGCCCCTGATACAGAACATTTTAGCGTGAACCTAGGAGGGGACCCTCCTTGTCTGCCTGTGTAATTGGAGATTAAACTCACTTAGCTCTTCTAGAAGGTTCTTTGCTCATCGCTGAAGACAATGGCGAGTTATTGTCAGGATTCTGCTATGGTTAAGGAAGAGACTCACTAACCACAGAAATCGGAGGGAGGTGAGAATTCTCTCTTGGATAGTGAGTCTGGGCAGGTTTCCTGTGGTGCCATAATAAAGTTCAAAAAGCAAACCGAATCTTAACAATGTATGTGACATTGAATTATACTGGGAGGTTCACTGACAACGATCTTCTCAAGAAACTCATTGCAAGGAAACATTTATTTCCCCAAACTGGTTAAATTCTTACATAGATTAAAAAAAAACTCCTTCCAGTGAAATTTCTCACTCTTTCAGAGAAAATTATAACAAAATAATAAGTCCATATTATTATTAAGAAGAGAACTCTGGTGATATAAATATTCTACAACCATCTGGAAAAACAAATGCATAATTAAAAAAGTGTAACTGAGCTCAACGTGGTTATTGATGTTACTAAAATTGATGAGCTTCTGCTCCCAGATTTGAAAACTTAGGTGTTTTTCTTGCTCAAATAGGGGATATTTTAAACTTTGGAGTATATTATTTTCCAACCCACAATCAGACAATTTATTCAGGATGGTTTTAGACATTTTTTTCTGTTGTATAGAAAATTGAAGTTGAGGGGTTCTCTACTTCATTTATCAAAGATATTTATTTCGCTGAAACCAGTTTGGCTCAGTGGATAGAGTGTCGGCCTGTGGACTGAAAGGTCCCAGGTTCGATTCCAGTCAAGGGCATGTACCTTGGTTGCGGGCACATCCCAAGTGGAAGGTGTGCAGGAGACAGCTGATCAATGTCTCTCTCTCCTGGATGTTTTTAACTCTCTATCCCTCTTCCTTCCTCTCTGTAAAAAAATCAATCTTATATATTTAAAAAAAAGATATTTATTTCTTCCAGGAAAAACATTTGTGAACATTATTTTATATTCGATTATTTTGTCTCTACAATATATTTTGCATTTAGACTTGCTACATTTTTAGAGGTGTAAATCAAAGGTGCTCCTTCTCCTTCTTTTAGCAAGTTTTTTTCTTCTTTTTTTTCCTGCAGTATATTTTTATTTGATTATTTCCTATAATCCCCTTCAGGTAATTAACTGGGATTTTCTTCTTAGCATAATTTTTTTTTAAAACATAAAACCTTATTCTTCCTCTATACTGAGTGTTTTTCTTCTTTTTCCTCCTTCCATCTTTTTATAATTCTGTAGCCTTTACTTAAGTGACGCAGCCCCACTTTTTCTGTGCTCTGTTGTCTTTTTACACTATCTAAACTATTTTAACTTGTTTTGAACTCATGACACTCCCTGATCTTCCTCCTAACTACCTGCTCAGCCCATCAACATGTACTTATTGAAGATGGACAGTAGTGTTGAGATTCCCAATGTAACTTGCTTCGTGAGATAAGAAAAATGCACACCAAGTCATGAAAAAGCCTCAATGAATTAAATACTAAATGGTAGTGGAAATTCCTAGAGAGTCAACATGTTTGACTGCAATTTTTCTAGAAAAATTGCTCAAAAGTAATTTTTTTTTTTTGTCTATAATGTGTCACTTTTGAATGCCATGGGATCTGGCTACTCTGGTCTACAACTGATCCGGCAGATTTTCTCCCTGTCAAATATTATCAGTTAAATCAAGGTGAAGGTATTCCAATCCTCCTACTCCTTGTTATCACAATTAAATTATTTCTAATATGTATAAATATCTATGAGTACGTAGTTCTCAGAGATTCAGAGGGTGGCGCTCAGCTTTGGGCACACATGAGAATTACCTGGAGACATTCGAAAACCACTGATGTCTGGATCCCATCCCTAGAGTTTCTGATAGTTGACTAGAGATTCTGATTTAGTTCAGCCTGAGCCTAAATTCTTTGTGTGTGTTTTTAAAAGATCTTTCCATCTGAGTGTAATGTTAAGCCAAAGTCAGGAACAAGTAAAGAAGAGCAACAATGGCAAATAGACGACAGATTTTAATACTATAAATTACTTATGGGCCAAAAACCCTGTGGAGAACATAAAGATGAGCAAAATCTCAAGAAATTTACCATTTGGGACATGTACGAATATTATCACCATCATCATCAATACTGAGAATGTATTAAGTGTTGTTATCATCGTACGAGGTCTTGAGTTAAAGAGTTAAGGTCATTTTGCATCTTTTAAAAAATATATATTTTATTGACTTTTTACGGAGAGGAAGGGAGAGGGAGAGAGTTAGAAACATCGATGAGAGACATCAATCAGCTGCCTCTTGCATGCCCCCTACTGGGGATGTGCCCTTGACCAGAATCGAACCTGAAACCTTTCAGTCCGCAAACCAATGCCCTATCCACTGAGCCAAACTGGTTTTGGCCATTTTGTACCTTTAAGTGACTATTCTAAGGCGTTGGTTATTATCCCTCACACAGCAAAACATACAAAGTTTCTTAAAAAAAAACAGAGGTGGAAAAAATCAAAGTATTCTTCTACCAGTAAATTTATGTAAAAAAAAAGTAAGACAGCTCAGACCCAAAATGTCAAGCTTGTAAAAATAGTATTCTTGGGAATTATATTTGATCATTTGTTAAATACGGGGATATAAAATGTAGAAATCCACGTGTAATGCTTCAAATCCCTAATCGGGTTTAAAAGGTCAGTTGAAGCCTAAAAGGACTTGACATTTTACCTTTAAAAGTCTGACTTTTGGACGTGAGAGTTAACATTTCAGCCTGAATGACCTGAAGGATAAATACAAAGCTGGTTTCAATTGAACTATTTAGAAAGCAGGGGATCTTCTAATTTGCAAGATAGCATTCAGAGAGCTTTTCCCATTAAGAACTCAATCGACTGAGAAATTATTTCCTTGGATATTCCAGCATCTTTCAAGGCTTGTGTAAATTTTACGCAGGAGGTGGGCAGTGGTTGAGACTCAGGATATAAAACGCCCTGGTACAAAGGAAGCCACAGAAAACTGCTAACCCTGTAAGCTGTGAGCATTACCTCTATTTTCCAGCGTCTCCCTCAGGCGAAGCACAGTTCACATGCTAGATATTGATTCTAGTTTCGTTTCTTCAATGGCTGTTCCAACTGATCATTATCATCAATTAATATTTATTGATCCAGTAACTTTTTTGCCCTTTTGTGTAGTTTAGACTAAAAGATCACTCCTGTGAACACAATCAAGGATTAGAATTGTAATCTAGAAATTGTGTGTGTGTGTGTGTGTGTGTGTGTGTGTGTAAAGCATAAAACAAAACTTAGGTCAAGATTTTGGGGGACAATGTTAGTTCTGTTATAGCATTTAAAAATACAATTTAACTTTTTACCTCATTACTGAGGTTAGCAAGTAAAGTGGTACCTCGAGATACGAGTGCCCCAACGTACGAGATTTTTGAGATACGAGCAGTCGAGCGAGTGATTTTTGCTTTGAAATATGAGCAACATTTGAGATAGGAGTCATCTTGCGGATCGGCGACTCCAGCTTCTCATAGTTTCCCATGCCTCAAGGTTACGGAACGAATTAAACTCGTATCTCGAGGTACCACTGTAGTCTTCCAACAAGTGAAAATGTAGGGAAAATGAACCAAATATGATGGTCATCTTCAGAAAAATCATTTTATAAAATAAAAAGAGTTGGAGTTTCCCATCTATGAGGGACACTTAAATTTTTTTTTTTTAGGCCAGTAAAGTGCATTTAACAAACTAGAACAATACCTTAAAAATAGAACAAAGGTAATTATGATGACAAAAGTGAGAATGTCAGGGTAATTCACTGATTTTTAAAAAAAATATTTTATTGAATTACTTTTCAGTGACAGCTGACATATAATACTACACTAGTTTCAGGCCAGCAACATGAGGATTAGACATTTATACACCTTACAAAGTGATCACCCGTCTGGCACCACCCATAGTTCTTGTATATTATGGACCATACTAGAGGCCCGGTGCATGGATTCGTGCACTGGTGGGGGTGTATAGCCTGTGGGATTGGCCCTCTCTGAGACACCGCTCATCCCAGTCAGCTGAGTGGCTGTGGACCCTGAGTGGCTGCTGAATGAGGAAATTAGTCTGAGCTGATATTTCGGGGTCATGTCCTATGTTCAGGGGAACATGTCCTGTGTCCTGGAGGAACCTGGAGGGAAGCTTTGCATCCCAAAGCCACTCGGTGAATGTCCTGGATGTGGGGTGCTAGGTCGGTGACACCACCGAGGATGTTCAGAGCAGCTGTGCTCTAGGATCCTCAGCCTTCAGGACAGCCTCCCCCAGGGGGTCCACCGTGACGTCCCCTCTTGCCGTCCGCCTCTGCCAGCTCCCCACACTCTTTCTGGAACACACCGTAGAGGGCCTGCATCAGCTGGTGGGGTCAGGCCGGAGTCTGGATTGGCTCAGGTCTTTGAGAGGTGCAGAAACTCGGCCTCACCCTGGGCCTGTGGGCACGGCCGCTCATCTCAGTTGGCGGAGTGGTGCTCCCGCTGTGGGAGCACACCGACCACCAGGGGGCTGCTCCTGCATTGAGCATCTGCCCCCTGGTGGTCAGTACATGTCATAGTGACTGGTTGACTGGTCGTTGTGGTTTTTCCGTCGTTTGGTCCCTGGGCTTTTATATATATAGATTTTCCATGCTGTACTTAAAACTCCTGTGGCTGTTTCTTTCTTTCTTTCTTTCTTTCTTTCTTTTTTTTAAAGTATTTTTTTATTGATTTTTTACAGAGAGGAAGGGAGAGGGATAGAAAGTCAGAAACATCGATGAGAGAGAGACATCGATCAGCCGCCTCCTGCACACCTCACAGTGGAGATGTGCCCGCAAGCAAGGTACATGCCCCCAACCGGAATCGAACCTGGGACCTTTCAGTCCGCAGGCCGATGCTCTATCCACTGAGCCAAACCGGTCTTGGCTCTTTTTTTTTTTTTTTTACTTGCAATGTGTACTTCTTAATGCCTTTTACCCAAACTGAGGCTTCCATGAAAGTATTTTCAAGGATTATTTAAGGACAGAGCAGACTTTCAGACATGTTTGTCTCTTACTCAAGAGTTTCGCCTCGGCTGCTCAGGAAACATTTCTTCCTTCTTACTCAGCATCCTGTCCCTGTTGGAAGAGAAGTCTGAGATGGTCAGGATCTAAGGTAGCCTGCTCAGATCTCATAAAATGATAGAATTTTGATATTCTTCACATGTCTTTTTCTTAGCAAGTGGTTATTTATTGAAAATATACTATATACAAGTCCTTGTGTACTAAGTGGTTGATAATACGAAGATAACTCAAACACTTACAGCCTGCCTATACTGTGATTTCCCTAAATTGCCAATGCTTTATAACTTACACCTTTTTTAAAAATAAAAAATTGTAAACTCTATTAATCTGGCAGCCATTTATATAAAAAGGCTTGTAGAAAAACTATAATCTTTCAAGCATGGAAACTACTAAATAATAATTTGTAGGGAAAAAAATGAGTTGTTGGCCATGTGAGACTGCACAATACAAATTTTTATGTCTGTATTGTTATATTTTCAGCTGTACAATGCCGTAGGGGTGAGAGTGAAGCTGGCGTATTGTGCTTTTTCTAAATGCTAGTGAGACAGCCGTTAATGTTGTTGGATTCATACTTTCCAAGACTCTATTCAATGAAAATTGAGCTACACATCTAATAACGATGAGGAAAATTCACAGGCCAGTGTCTAGAGGAATTTAGTAACAAGCATAGAGGATATTAAAGTTCAGATGCTGGGATAGGAGGAAGAATGACAGGTGTATAGAGGTGCTATGCTCTTCTTTTATTTCAGGCTTTGAAAATGCATGAAATAATCTATATATAAATGCTAAAGGGAGGAGCGGGTTGCAAATCAATCCCTAGAAATAAATCGGACTATAGCACACCAGGTTCTGTTTTAAAAAATAATTATGTCAAATTCAGTCAACAGAAGGAAAGTCGTTTTAATAGAACATTATCACAGGATCAATGTCTCTCACTTAGAAAAAAAAAATCACCATTTTCCTTTCACTTCGACACTTAGGTTTGATAAATGCTTTTGCTTTGCCTCAATATTAATTTCTCAGCCAGGCACTATTATGCGGTGACAACCTTCTATTCCATTGTCATTGTGTCAGGTTATTTAAAAGGATTATAGATAGATAGATTTGCCTTTAGAATGCAAAGAAATAAATGGCTTTTCTATTCCTTATTTATCTAGGGTACTTAATTTCAGAGAATGGATCTAGTGATAATTGCTACATGTTCACAACGGTGGGAAACTGAAACATATGTTTGTAATAGCACTAGAGACCTGGTGCATGAAATTCGTGCACGGGGGAGGGGGTGTCCTTCAGCCCAGCCTGATCCCTCTCCAATCCGGGACCCCTTGAGGGATGTCTGACTGCCTGTTTAGGCCCGATCCTACCTGGACCATCCCTCTCACAATCCAGGACTGCTGGCTCCTAACTGCTAGCCTGCCTGCCTTCCTGATTGCACCTAACCGTTTCTGCCTGCCAGCCTGATCAC
>PVJN01027409.1:0-28120 GCA_004026805.1 Lasiurus borealis
ATACAGGCAAGTGTAAGGAAGCAAGAGCAAAGGCAGAGAATACTGTAGGAGAGCCAGATAATTCCTTTGTCTGCAGATTTTAAGATTTCATGCACTTACAGTAGCTCTACTCCCTCTAGCCATTTCATGGTTCCCCAGGCTAGACTGACAGGCAAGTATTTTCACCAAGCTCACCCCAACTTTACTATGGTTGTGCCCAAATTCCCTTTTGACTAGTCCCTTCCCCTAGTGATCTGTAGGGAATGGACCAGTGGTTCCCTGAGAAACGTAAAGTTGCAGCTTCCTGTTGAAATTGCCGAGATGGCCATGCTTATAATGTCTGGCATCCCCTTTTCTCTCTTCTTATTATTAACTAAAGGCCCGGTACACAAAATTCATGCCTTGGGAGGGGGTGTCTCTCACCAGCCTGCATCCTCTCCAATCTTGGATCCCTCAGGGGATGTCCAACTGTCAGTTTAGGCCCAATCCCATCCCTCTCACAGTCTGAGACTGCTGGCTCCCAACTGCTTGCCTGCCTGCCTGCCCGATTCCTCCTAACTAGCCAGGTCACTCCCTAATCACTCCCCTGCCAGCCTGATTGCCCTCAACTGCCCTTCCCTGCCAGCCCAGTTGTTTCAAACTGCCCTCCCCTGCTGGCCTGGTCACCCCCAACTGCCCTCCCCTGCTGGCCTGATCGCCCCCAATGACCCTCCCCTACCAGCCATCTTGTGGCAACCATCTTGTGACCACATGGGGGCAGCCATCTTGTGCAAAGGCATGACAGTCAATTTGCTTATTACCTCTTTATTATATAGGATAACTAGCTAATTACAATGGTAGCAGTTACATTTAATAGAAGCCGACTTAATGGCTCGGGGCATGAGAAAGTATAAAGGAAGGTAAAACATAAAATCTTAATTTGACAAGTCAAGAACTAGATTTTTCTTACTTTAAAATATATATTATATAGCTTATAATATATAAATATAAAATAATTATCAGGAAAGAGAAATGGAAAGGTAGGGTGCTGTATTAATCTTTCATAGTGGAGAAGGTCAATAAAGGTTTTAGTTTTATACATAAGACTGCATTATAGTGTCATTGGTATTAAGATGCATCATTATGATATACACTATTCCACTTTTAATTCATTCATCAATGTTCTTTTTCCTATTTTAATCTCCCCAGTGACAAGAGCTTTTGTGATGTTGCATTTCTTCAAGAAAAAAAACACACACACACACACACAACAAAAACAGGAAACTGAAAACCATCAGTGATTGGCTCTTAAACTATCACTGTAAAGATTTGGGACTAGTTGATTTTGTCTTTTCCCTCTACGAATGTTACAAATACAACTGATTCTCCATCATCACCCCGAACCAAATATCTTCTAGTAATTTAGATTACACATTTTTAAAGTTATAGGATAAAACAACAGAAGGATAGGAATCAATTGCCAACTCCCTGAATTATAAATATAAAAACAGAATCATATACAAACATCTTACAAATATAAAGGGGAAAATATTAAATAGAAAAGTAGTAAAATCACATCTTCTGAATACAGCAATAAATGTAAATAGGAAAAGTTAGCCTGTTAGAAAGAAAGGACTCTTAGATAATTATCAAAACTCATAGCCCGACAATGTGGGGTACATAAAAAGTTTCATCTAAAACAAAGTTATACTAAATTTTCAATAATTATAAGGTCATACCAGCCACATTAAGAAACTAAAATAGAGCTGTGATATTAATGTCGTGGAAGATTTAATTAAAGACAAAGTATATTTCAAAATCAGGTGCTGCTTTATCTATCATAAAGACATTTTTATATGAAAAAAATCAAATTGCTCAAAACGTGAAGTCCAGAAGAAATCAAAAGAAAAACACCTGGCAGCTCATCATAACAAAGTAACTATATAAACTAATTATATATATATATATATATATATATATATATATATATATATATATATATATAATATCAAAAATTGTATTTTTAAAGACATGCAAATGACCAAAAGGTACGGAAAAGATGCTTGACATCACTCATAGAAGCAGAGCAGATCCAGCCAGCATGTCTTAGTGGTTGACCACTGACCTATGAACCAGGGGGTCATGGTTTGATTCCCAGTCAGGCTATATGCCCAGGTTGTGGGCTTGATCCTGAGTGAGAGGCGTGCAGGAGGCAGCCAATCAATGATTTTCTCTCATCATTGATTTTTTTTTAATCTTTCTCTCTCACTTCCTCTCTGAAATTACTAAAAATATATATTGTTTAAAAAAATCCAGAGTAGAATGGTGATTGCAGGTGCTGAAGGGTGGGAGAAAAGAGAAGGTGAACATCAAGAAGTACAAAGTTTTAGTTGAGCAGAATGAATAAGTCCAGAACTCTGATATGTAATATATTGACTACAGATAAAAATATTGTGTTGTATATTTGAAATTTCCTGAGAGAGATCTAAAATATTCTCACCAAAACAAACAAATGAACAACTATGTGAGGTAATGAATTGTGCCAATCATTTATCATTATTTACAATTAAATATATATATATATTTGCCAATTATAACTCAATAAGGATGGGAAAAATAAAAATATATTTAAAATAAAAGTAATACTGTGTGATAAAGTGTATGTTGCCATGTTTGTTAACAGATTAGAACTCCATCATGATATTAATGGGATTAATAGTAGTATTCATCACATAAAGAAAACTATCACAGGCATATTTAGTCATACAAAACTATATAGAATGTGCTTCTTTCTTCCTCAATTTGTTAAGATTGAGGAAGAGAATTCATAAGTGTTGTTAACTAGGTTTCTTAAATCGCCTTAAATTCTGGGCCATTGCTGAGCATAAAGTGGCATGAATAAAGAAAAGCAATCATGAGATACTAAACCTGGAAAATATTGGGCATATTCAGTCTTGTGCTGGGAAATGTTTAACAATAGACTCTAAAGAAAGAAAAAAAGAAAAACTGAATTGTATCATATTCCCTTCATGGATGATTTCAAGCTATTAAGTGGTATCCTTGAACATAGAATTGGGAAAAAATTTACAGAACCAGCTCCCTTGAACTTCTATAAGCTGGCTCCAATGGCAAAGTAGAACAGACCACTAATAAAATTGTAAAAAAAAAATCCCATTAACCTTTCTGTCACCCCCTTTTCAATATGCCTTTCCAAAATATCGGAAAGCCAGTTCCTTTCTAGAAAATATAGAATAGATATGAAAAATAAAGATTTTATGATATTACATGGAAATAAATATATCTTCTTGTTCATAGGATAATATTCTATAAACTATATTTTACTGAAGTTTACCTTCTATAAAGTTGCTATATAAATAATTATAATTAAAATATTTATCAGAAAATTCATAAAAGTAGTTTACATTCCAGAATGATGTTTCACATCATGGGGAGAATCTGTAAAAGGAAACATCTCTTCTAATGATTTATTCTGAGCTATTGATTAGAGACATTCATCAAAACAAAATATCTTAGGATTTTTACATGGTGTTTGTAAATATTGAGCCCAGGAGGAAAATTAAACAGATTCAGTTCAAAGGCCCATAGGGAGAATGAACATGCTAGAAGTATGAATAAATTGAGAACAGAAAGTTTAACAATATTGATTAAAATTTACTGAAAGGGAAAGTGAAAATAATATTTTTTATTTCATGTACATTCACCATTTTTCTTTGATTTAAGGCAATCTTATATAAAGGAAAATATGGAACAGTTGCAACCTTGAAGAATTAACACTACATATTCAAATTATGAGAGCTATAAGAGTTTTAATTTTTTGTTTAACTTGTTTTCTTTCAGAGTTTAAAATTATATAATTTAATCAAATTAATATTCTAAAAGTACATTTGATACAGCCATAAGGAGGATCTAGCATTATGGAAAATTTTATTTTTTAAGAAAAGTTTTATATTAGATCTCTATTCCAGGATTAATTTTATAACATATTATGTATACCCTGATAAAAATAACTGTGTACACTTTACAATGGTTTAAAGTAAGGACCTTGTTTATATAAAATATATCTCTAATCAGACACATTAATAATAGAATCACTGATAACCAAAGCACATATATGCATAGCCCATGGACACAGACAACAGTGTGGTGAAGGTTATAGGGGTGGGGGCTGAGTGCAGATGGGCAAAGAGGGGGTAGAAGACATTTGTAATACTGTTAACAATACAAATAAATAAATAAATAATGAAAAGAATCATTTCTTGCACTGGGCCTCTAGTGTACACAATAATATGAGCCTTTTTAAATCACTTATCATTAACATAGTTTCAACATTTTTTCAAGATTTTTGTTTTGTTTTCTGAATAGTAGAGAATTATTTAAAAGTCACATGATTTTGATGTACTATCTTTAATTGGAGATGTTTTGTATGGCACTCAAGCCTCAGAATTATCTTTTATCTGATAGACTGTTGAACAATGTTATGTATCTGGATGAGTACTTTCAAAACAGATTCCAAATATTTAGGAAGGAGACAATGAATGTGGCACTGCAATAGTAATTTTCAATTTTGGAAATTATTTAAAATAATTCCCAACCTCATAAACATAGTTTACAAACAGGTATGGATGCATGGGTGTGCACGTGTGTGTGCGTGCGCGCACGCGCGCACACACACACACACATGTCCAAAGTATTCTCTTTTTTAAATAACTAAGACTTGTATTTGACTTTTATAAGAAATAATTAAAATAGGTCTTAAGAAAAGCTCTCCCCCAAATATATTGCATGCTTTAAGAAGACATAATACAATTTTGGAGCAGTGATGAGAGAGATGAAGACTTGTTTATTTTTAGTTTGCCTTAATTTATTATACCTTCAATTTCCTAGATCCCTGTTGCCCATTATGGTAGCCACTAGTCACATGTGAATATTAAGTTTTTGGAATATGGTTAAATCAAATTAAGATATGTGCTTTAAGTATTAAAAAAAAACTAGATTTCAAAGATTTAGCATGAATGCATGAAGAATATGCAATAAAATATACTACACCTTTTTCCTTTTATTTTTATGTCCAAACTTGGAGAGTGATTAAGAAAGTTGAATCAGAAGAATTTACATCAATTATTGCAAATAGAAGATTTATAATAAAATTAAACAACAGAACTATTTAAGGCATTTTGATGGCTTGAAAAATTCTAATAATAGTTAAAACCTGAGAAATCTTATGTTGCACAAGCACTTTACAGCCATGTTTTTGTTTAACCCTCATAATACATGCCTATTTTACCCATTTTGGAAATGATATTAAAGAACTTGTGGAAGATCAAAGAGCTAGTAAGTGCTACAAGAGAGGATTAAACCAAGGCAGTCTTACCCCAAAACACACATTCACACACAAAAAAAATATTTATAATGAAGACTCACTAAAGTTTACAGATGCAGAAACTGAGACACAGGTTAAATGTCTTGCCAAGGTCATGCAGGTACTAAGTGAAAAACTAAGACATGAACATGAAACTAGTGCCTGCAAGTTGGTATATTATAGTAGGCAGAGCCCACTCTTTGAGGTAATGCCATATAAGTAGCTAAAATAATATATTTGGATTTTCAAAAATCTTCAGTGTTCAGATGTAAAACCAACTTCTCGGATGTAGGTTAACATCTTAGAAGGAGCTAAGCCTTTTTTTTAATTGAGGGAAAAATGAGGGTGAGATAAATTTACACAAGTGTGTCTGTCTCCTGTGTCTCTGAAGGGGAGCACTGCCTTTTCCCAGGGACAGTTCACTGCAGCTCTCTAGCAGGGAGCGTGTCTTCACATTTTTCATTAACTAAGATGCTGTCTTCTTTTCCCCTAATGCCTACATTAGAAAGTCATTTGGCATTTGTAGGTACTCATAAGGGAATTCAAGTTACTTCCTACACATACCTGTACTGATATAGCCAAAAACCATTTGGTGACATTATCAACTCATTAAAGTGAGAGATGTGACAGAAAGAGCACATGCCACATGGAATAAATATAAAAGTGTCAACCACTTAAATGGAAAAAAAAATCCATCTGGCTGATTTCTCTTTGAAAAATGAGTTGTGTATTAAATTCCTTCTTTAATACATAAAAGCCAATTAATCTCAAAATGGGTAGAAGCATACAGTATTCAATTTAATTAAAAGCAATATTGATTGAGAGTCTACTATATGTAACACATAAGCTAGATTCAAGAATGGTTATATAGAAGAATAAAAGAAAGTCACTTTCCTTAAGGGTGCTTGTCTTCTAAAGGGAAGGGAGCAGTTAAAGGGGAATTAGATTAAAAGGCGTGCCAAAGAAATTAAAAATAAAATAATCTACTTCCATGTTACAGAATGAAAACCAATCATATTTAATTGGAAAGGAATTGAAAATAGTTTCAAAAATTACTTAGGTAAACCTTAGAAGAATAGACTGAAATATTTAGCATGTTATCTATTATATCTGCCTAGGACATAGTTTTTACACATTGTAAAAACATAAATGTACTATATGCAATGTAAAATGTTATAATTATAAAATGGTAAGATGCAACAGAGAAGCAATATTAATAGTTGTTGGAAATTAGGTATCAAAAATTAGTGGAATGTTATTTCAAAGTTTAATGATCTCTCCATTGAGTTAATTATAATACATTAGATTAATACCATTCTTTTCATAGTAAAAGGCAATTATTACCTATCCTTTTGTTCTTTTTAAAAATATTTCTTTTTACTGATTTCATTAAGAAAGAGGGAGAGAGAGATAGAAACATCAATGATGAGAGAGAATCATGATCAGCTTCCTCCTGCATGACCCACTTTGG
This sequence comes from Lasiurus borealis, assembly GCA_004026805.1. Classification (NCBI taxonomy): domain Eukaryota; kingdom Metazoa; phylum Chordata; class Mammalia; order Chiroptera; family Vespertilionidae; genus Lasiurus; species Lasiurus borealis. The sequence goes on from PVJN01027409.1 coordinate 6,810, forward strand.
GGATTGAGCTCACAACCTGAGCATGTGCCCCAACTGGAAATCGAACCTTGACCTCCTGGTTCATAGGTCAAGGCTTGATGACATGCTTATGAAACAGAAGCCATTTTATATTTTGTAAAGAACACTATGGATACACATAGCCTACTTGGATGATATGTGCCAAACCCAAACAAAAAAATATTTAAGAAAGTTGACTTCCCCCAAATATCACAAATATTAAGATAGCAGTTTGGCCAATACTACATCTCCCATCACATATTTGTAATTATAAAACATCTCTTAACTGCACTAAAGAATTATGAGAACTGAGAGAGTGATTCCAAACCAATCATACAGGAACATCCAGCTAAAAGATACACCACATAGCTCACTAGAAATTTTCTAATATTGTCCTAACATACTGGACAAATATACTTAATGACTCTAGTAAATGAAATTTTCAAAAATAAACTCACTCCTTGTCATGAATGTTTTATCATGATATGCCATGAATGATTATTCTTTTAAAGCAGATGGTGCATTTTCACCAACAATTATTGAAGAGTAGATATCTATATTTAAACAAATTCTACCACCCACCATCATGTTTCATTTGACAATCTGTTGTTCTCAATGCCAAGATTCCCATCTTTGTGAGTGGATAACTTTCTTCATGTGTTTTACAGAAATTCAAAGACCTTGTTGTTAAATCAACTACATCTCTAAGCTACAACTTAAAAGCAGAAACAGAAATTCTTCATAATTCCTGCCCATTTAAAAGAGATTCCATGGGAGAAAAAGCACTAAAATTAAGATAAGTTACTTAATGGACCATAATATGTATTATTCAAATTTATCCTAAGCATTATATATAGCAGTATAAAAGTTTTCAACAATAGGTTAAATCATTTAAACAATTGCTTTGGTTTTCTGATGAAAACATACATTTTATTAACATTTTGAGCATGTTTTATTCTTTTTTTATTTTGTTTTACTCTTTTAAAGTAGCACTTAAAATTGTATTGGTTATATTTATGAAAACCTTATGTTTTCAGGAGAATAATAGCTAAGGAAAGATGGGCTTCCAACTTCCTATACCTATCATCAGGATTCTGGTTAGCATTGTCTGGCTACTCAGACAATATTCCTAATTTGTTGCCTATTTATTCATAGCAAAGTTAATTCCATAATAACTGTATTTAAAAAGAAATGTTGCTTTGACCTAATATCATCTTTCTAAGTTCTAACCATAGATCCGACATCCTTGTGAAAGTACATATGAGCACTCTAGTGTCAGGTTAAACTTGAAGAAATCATAGGCATGGTATCTTTAATTTTGAAAGAGAGAAATCTTATTAAATAATTTGTCTGTCTTAATATACTAAAATTGCTTCCAGTAAAAAAGAAAGTGTTATTTATAAAAATGCTCCCTCTTTTAATATTACTAAACTGACTTTAGATTGTGATATATCCCAACAGTCTTGACATTTTAAGTAACAGAAATACTGGACTAAAATGGAAATTATACTACATTCCCCTAATATTGCTTTCAACTTAGTGACTAAATTCCAGCAAAAGTGATCATTTTAGAGATGAGATCTAACATGAACATGAATGTGTTAGATCTTTGGATAAGACCCTTTAATAAACAAAACAGTGTTCACACTTGGTGGCATGAGTCAGTATAGACTATTATTATCATTGTTGTTGTTTTTAGTAGTAGTAGTAGTTAAGATATAGTTGAATAGTAGTAAATGTAAGAATCTATGCAACCTTCTTCACCAAGTACAATTAGCCAGCAGCTACAAGTGGCTACTGAGCACTTGAAATGTGGCTAGTCTGAATTCAGATGTACTTTAAGTGTGCAATAAACACTGGATTTCTAAAAGTATTAAAACTATAAAATATATCTTACCCTTTGAGACAGCATGGAGAGACCTGGAGAGTATTATGCTAAGCAAAATAAGCCAGTTAGAGAAAGACAAGAATCACATGATCTCACTCATATGTGGAATCTGGATCCAGAGACATGGAAGCACAGAACAGAGAGATGAATCTCAGATGGAAGGTGGGGGAGGGTGGGTAGGTGGGAGGTGATCAACCAAACAAGTTGTATACATATATGCATAACCCATGGACACAGACAATAAGGTGGTGAAGGCCTGGGGCATGGGATGGGGGGCTGAGGCAGGTTGGAGAGGGTTAATGGGAGGAAAAAGGGGACATATATAACATGTTCAACAATAAAGATGAAATAAAAACAAAAGTAACTAAAACAGCTTTCATATTTTATATCGCATGCTAGAGGCCTAGTGCACAAAATTCATGCACTTGGGAGAGGGGGTTCCCCACAGCCTGGCCTGTGCTTTCTCACAGTGCAGGAGTCCCACGATCAATAACCCCAAAGAGGTAGGCCCCGCCCACCTATCTGGGGCTCCTTGATGGATTGCCCCAAAAAGGTAGGCCAGAGCCGGGGATCCCGCCTCCACACTGTGCAGAGCCACGGGACCCCCAGGCCTCACTGCTCACAGCTTCAGGACCCACCTCTGTGCCACATATACAGCATCAAGCCCCTGCCCACCTGCATGCACATGCAGCCCCGCCCATTTGCACTTGCCCACTGAGCATGCAGTCTCCTGGTGATGGCTTGTGGTGGCATGAGAGTGTCATGGCGTGAGGGCGTGATGACCACATAGGCTTTTATTAATAGGATATGTTGAAATGACAATAATTTATGTTACTGAGATAAATAAAATATATTATTAAAAGTAACATCACCTGTTTATTTTTTATGGGAGAACTAGAAAAATTTAAATTATGTCTCAGGCTCCTAGTTGTGACTCACATTTTATTTCTGTTGGACATCATTGCCAGACATCAGGATTTCTTAACCTGTGGTAAAGCAGCACTGCTGACATTGGGGTCTGGATAATTCTTTGTTGGGGAAGCCTATTGTGTGCACTGTAGAATGTTTGGAAGCATTTCTGGCTTTGACCTTCTAGATGCCAAGAGCAGTTTCCCCTGAGTTGTGACTACCAACAATGTCTCCAGTGTCAAACAACCTCTGGGGGCGAAATCACTTCCATTTGTGAACCACTGGTCTCCAGTGTCCACATTAATCACTGCTAAAGGCCCACTGCGTGACATTCGTTCAAGAGCGGGCCTTCTTCTCCCTGGCTGCGGGCACCGGCTTCCCTCTGGCACCCGGGGCCCGGGCTTCCCTCTGGCTGCCAACAGGCACTCGGGACCTGGCCTTCCCTCACAGCCCTGACTTCTTCTGGAAGGTTACACTTTTAGTATTATAGGTACCAAGGTAAGTTTGCAGTATCAAATTTGAGAAAGGAAAAACAATACCAAATTTGAGAAAGGAGAAGAAAAGAACTGTGGAACAGCACAACTAAGCATTCTGCTCAGTGGACATAAATAGAACAATTTTCATTGAGACAACAGAGGATGGAATAGGATCATTTACATTAAAGTACTACATTTGATGATTTGATGTGATTAGCATAAATTTTTTCAAGCTATTTTTTTTCTACTGGAAACACAATGCCATTGTATTATAGTGGGGAAGCAATTTGCACACGGAAATATAACTGAAAATGTGTTCAGAAAATTGTGAATTCAAACATATACGTCCTTAATTTAGCATAAATATAAAATATTGTTCACAACAAATGAAATTAAAATTTTAATATGTGATATGTATTTTTAAAAGATCATCTTTTCAAGACATAGTGTCATTTTTCATAATGACAAATATATGCTCTAAATAACAAAACCAGTTTTATAAAGTGATGGCTTTTAAGTTTTTTGAGTATAAAATTGTATTTTATATTTGACTTCATAATCACTGTTTTACTAGACAGAGAAAATAATGAAACTACATGTTGAATAAAGCTCAAACTACTTGTTTTACTAATCATCCATGCAGCAACATGAAAAGCAGCTAAACATATAATAGATACCTATTGATGAGACTGTTAAGCAAAGAAATCTCTAGTGTGTTTAGCTTAAGCCAATAATCTACAGTAATTTTTATCACAGTTTCTTATGCCCTTTCAGCTAGTTACTATTTCTTTATTGTGTGGCGCTATACAAATCAATAACCAACTGAATTAGAGCTTTATATAATATTAATGACTGCGTTAATACTCAATGTTGTTTTCAACTGTGAAAAATCAACAGGAGATTTCATGCCTCATTTGTGTTCCATTTGAAGCAAAGACAATAACCAAATCTTTTTAGTAGAAAAAGAAAAAATAAACGTGCATAATGAAATATAATCATTTTACATATTCTCGTTTTTATTTTAAAGTAATATGCATTTGCATTCAGGGTAACTGCTCCCAAGGCACAATAAGTTAATAATGTCAATTTTTTTGTTAAGGTTTCATTATAAAACTGGGGGAAGAGAAGAAAAGAACTGTGGAATAGCACAACTAAGTATTCTACTCAGTGGGCATAAATAGAACAATTTTCACTGAGACAACAAAGGATGGAATAGGATAATTTACATTAACATGATTATTATCAAATACATCGTCTCTAAGGATTTTACAACTCCTATCTTTTTTTTCACCGCGATTGTTTCCTATGTCCCAACAACTATTACTAAGTACATGTGGTCCACAGAGTGACGAATCTGCTACTTTGGGTCAATGGATAGCTGCAGGGTAGCCCCGAACATCCGTGACCCAAAGCTATATACGGATATGTGTAAATAAATGAATAAAATATTTCTCTTGTTAAAAACTATTGCCTTCCATTTAACAAAACATACATTTCCTATAAATGTAATCCGACTTGAAATAAATAGTTAACAATTTGGGGAGTGAGATTATTCTACTGTATAGACAGGCAAATCAGTTTTTACACTAAAAATAAAAAAACAAAGAAAAGTGTAGCTAAGTGGTCACTGTCTCCCTGATTCGATGCTTTCTGTCACTATGCTAGAAAACTGGTACCATCCTTTTGTTCATTCACTGTCCAATGAGACACTTCTAAGGGTGCATAGCTTTCTATAGCGAATACATTTTGTGTATGTTGATGGGATATTTTACAGCCATAAACCAAGCATTTTGAGAATTCTAATAATTCTGCCTATGTTCACTCTGCCAAATTAATCTCATTTAGGAGAATACCCCTCTGAAGAAACTACTTAAATAATAGAAGGTAACATGGGACTCTGATTAAGAGCATGTATCTAGGTTATAGGTCCAATCCAGGCCCTGGTTGGGACTGTAGGGGAGGAAACCAATGGATATATCTCTCTCACACACTGATGTTTCTCTCTCTCTCTCTCTCTCTGCCCCTCCTTTTTTCTCTCCCTTCCTCTCTCTCCTCCCCGCTCCACCCCTTCCACTCTCTAAATGTCAATGGAAAAAATATCCTCAGGTGAGAATTCAAACCACACAAATAAAAAAAAAACACCTTCTACCAGACTCCATCAGGGTATTTTGCTCTTGGAGTTCGTCCGCTCTCACTTCTTGAGCGTATACTTCAGTAAACTTACTGTGCTTGGCTGAATCCTTCTGTCTGTCTAGGACCTGGGCCCTGCTACTGGGTGGAGGCCTGCCTTGGCCTTCCCGGGGGCCCCTCACCCCGGCATCATTTCCACCCTACCTTTAGCAGGAGTGGGGAACTTTTCTTTTGTCAAAGGCCTTTCGGTATGTATTAACATCACTGGAGGGCCATCAATGATTTTGCAGGCATTATATTGCCACGGGCTGGATATTCCCCACGCCTGGTCTAGAGGATAAGTTCCCTTCATGCAGAAGTCAGTGTTTCTATCTTTCTTGTTTGTATCTTGAAAAATAACTTATTAGAATAATGCTAGCATAATTGAGTATCCCCTTAAGTGTCTGTCCTACAAATGCCCTAGAATAGGGTTCACTTTTACATATACGAGTCAGGTAACTATTTTAATAATCGCTTCGCTAATACATATCATTAACATAATCCTACTGCATGATGTATTTGTACTCAATATTGGCTTGACTTACGCATGCATTTATATCAGCTACTTGGATCACTTTGGAAGCCTGGCTAATTTCTGTCACAAAACATTCCAGTGGTTATTAAATTCCACAATAAGCAGAGTTCCAAAATGAGCTCACACAGGAGTAGCACACATTGAAGCATGTATGGTATCTTAAGAATCTTTTCAATTCAAACAGAAGTTAAGAATTTCAAAGCCAGATTCTAATCAAGTTTAGTCTGGTTAAACTTCTCATAAAATATCTTTGTGAAAATAATGCTTATTTAATCTTTATTGCAGAAATGTTATTTTTTCTAAAAATATATTTTATTGATTTTTTACAGAGAGGAAGGGAGAGGGATAGAGAGTCAGAAACATCAATGAGAGAGAGACATCGATCAGCCGCCTCCTGCACGCCCCACACCGGAGATGTGCCCGCAACCGAAGTGCATGCCTCTGACTGGAATCGAACCTGGGACCCCTCAGGCCACAGGCCAACGCTCTATCCACTGAGCCAAACCGGTTTCGGACATTGCAGAAATTTTATACTTCTAATATTTGTATCTGTTTAGTGATGGACATACTATACTGACATATTAATGTAAGTTTAAAATATAAATTTAAAAATAAATGAAAGAATATATGTGTGTATTATGATGCACATTCAAAAAAATATCATTGGTAAGGGTACAGAACCGTGTATTCTAAGGAACTGCAATGTTACTTAAATTCCTGGAAAAAATTACCAAATGCTTCCTCTGGGGCTGGTCATGTCTCTAAAATGAGAAAAACAGAATAGCATATGTGCTAATATGGGATATAATGCTTACTGGACCCTAGTTTGAGAACCTACATTGATATTTGATATATATCATTCTACTGCTAATCATACTATCCTATAAGTAGGACAAATATTCTGGTTTTATTTGAACAGATGATATAGCACAGTGGTCAGCAAACTGTGGCTCGAGAGCCACATGTGGCTCTTTGGCCCCTTGAGCGTGGCTCTTCCACAAAATACCCTGGCCTGGGCGCGTCTATTTTGAAGAAGTTGTGTTCGAAATTTAAGTTTAAAAAATTTAGCTCTCAAAAGGTATTTCAATCGTTGTACTGTTGATATTTGGCTCTTTTGACTAACGAATTTGCCAACCACTGATATAGCATATCCTGCTAATAGTTACCAAGACAATGATGTTACAGATTTCATATTTATGCAGAAATCTCTAAGATATCACCTAATGTTATATTTACAAAAAAGACCCTTTTGCAGTAAAAACTGCAACAGCCAAACAACTCAGATAAGCATCATTTTGTCTTCAGAGAAGGGTGAGATCATGAGAGTTTATCCAGGGAACTGCTGCATTAAGTACTATAGCTTCTTCCTCATCAACTAGTTTGCTGCAACTCAAATGCTAGACCTAAAATGGTCACTTGAATTGTCATACTTCACTGTCATTCTGTAGAGAAAATTTTGTGCTTTCAGAGTATTTGCAAAGTAGAAAACAAAAGCAACATTGGGCCAAGTAAAAAAAAAAATTAATGAAAAACTTTGAAACAATAAAGAAAAGCATTATAGTGTCTTATAGCTCAAACACAGGAGATGGAGGAGTTTATTTAAGTGATTCAGGAAAACATTAAACTCAGCCAACACATTCTGTTTCCATGTGTTATGAGTGCTCCCAATTCTCTTTCATGTTTCAATGTGGCATTTTTTGGCTGTTTATGTGTACCATTAGCATTAGCACAAAAAATATGAAAAAAAATCTAGAAGTTCTAATTATATCAGAGCTGTTAAGTATATGATCATTTCAACCTCTGTATTCTATTTTATTATAATAATAATTCCAAATAATTGAGGTGCAGATTATGATTGATATTACAACTGCTTTGGGGAAGATGCATATTCCTTTGTCCTGTGTTTGCAATATAACCACATAATCTGTTGTACAAATAGTGTCACTAAAAGCACAAATATAAAACAAATATATATATATATATATATATATATGTGTGTGTATGTGTGTGTGTGTATATATATATATATATATATATATACTATAAAAATATTACCACATATTATAAAAGTAGGTAATATATAAAACATATAAAATTTATAAAAATATAATATAAAGTTTATCCTTCTCACTGATACTTTAGACCAGCTCTATAATGCTATGATTTTCCCTGCCTAGGATAAAATTTCAATCAGGTCACATAAACTTTATGATTAGTGTTAGATAATGAAAAAATATTTGGCCACATTTTAACATAAGAACAGTCTCATTTTTTCAATTAAAATATCCAGGTGTTTTTTTTTTTTTAATTATCTAAATGCTTTGTCTTATCCAGTTAAAAGCTGGTTCTCTTACCTGGTCCCATTCTGAATCACTTGAGATATTATCTGGTTCTTTCTTTTATCTTCCCCATCTTTGATCATGAGAATTTATTCATGATCTTCCTTTTATCTTCCTTTTTCTCTTTTTTACCCTAAATGGGCAGCCTATAGGATCAAGAAAAGATTACTTGACTGAGTGATATATTTCCTTGATAATTCCCTCTGAGTAAGGCAGATTCTTAATGCCAATAATTATTTCACAGACTGTTTCCTTTGTGTTTGTGAGAGTTATTGAGAACAACCTCAACTGGAGAAATCCAAGTTCATCACTCGATGAAAATATCTCTAACTGTGGCTAGGAGCTTAGGACACTTCCCTTCATTTCTATTCATAAACTGGGTTACAGTCTACAACCAATCAGACAATAATTTTAGGAAGGATCCAATATAAACCCAGACAGGTTTCATCACAAAAAGTCCACACTTATTACATTTTAGGCTGCTTTTAATTTTTTTTTCTATTTTTGATGAGTGGAAAGTTTGACCTATGTGGCTACTCTATTTGGCAGATTGTTTTCAAAAGCAAGTCATTCACTTGTGTCTCTACTTCCAAAATTCTAGGAGGTTCAGTTTTAATTTTCCAAATGGTGTAGTTAGCATTATACCACAAGTTTTCTTTTTTATCTTTTAAGACATAGTCATTTTTCATAATGACAAATATATGCTCTAAATGACAAAACCAGATTTAGGAAGTGAAGGCTTTTAAGTTTTTCCAATATAAAATTAATTTTATATTTGACCTCATTATCAGTGTTTTACTAAATAGAGAACAATGAAACTACACGTTAAATAAAATTCAAAACTATTTGTTTTACTATTCACAAGAAGATAGCTATTTGCTATTTGCAACTAATTTTCTTAGGAAAAAAGTGAACTTCTTAGGATACTCCAGAGGATGTTCACAAAGTATTAAATAGAGTATTAGATTTTCCACGTATTAGTAACTGCCATAATGTTAATAGTTTTAAGGGATAGAACGTCCACTAATAGAACGTTCCTTAATAGTGATAAATAGTTTTATTAGGCTGAATACAGATGGCAAACAAATGTTCACAGTGGGAAAATCTTTTCAACATAATATTCTGGTTTAAAATAAATATTTTCACACAATGTTTTATTTTGTAACAGATAATTATAATGTCTAAGATTCCTCTACATGTGGGAAATAAAATGGAGGACAGAGACAACTATCTATAAATACTTTAAAATTAAAATTACTTTTTTCAGTACATATCAGAAGAGTGTTACATATGCATATAAAAACAATTTGTTTAAAATATGCAAACCATCCAGCTATAACTAAAGAGACTATTTGCATATTTGGGAGTACATAGATATGTCTCAATATATGGAAAATATATATTACAAATTCACACTTATCTAATGATATAATTACTTTCATTTGAAATTGAAGTTTTACTGCCCTGAAGCTGCCTTTTGGGGATACTGATTTAAGCTATTAATTAAGAAATAAGACTCAGAACCTTTGACCCTCCTCCCTTTTCTGCCCAAAACATTGAAAGAAAACACTGCGCTTCAGGAAGATCTTAGGATATTCCCCTTATCCTAATTTGAATTAAGTAAATAAGAGGGTTTCAGACTAGTGATTGTCAGCTATGCACTGAGTGGCCAGACTATTATGATCTCTAAATGTATAATCATCTGGCCACTGAGTGTATGTGTGTGTGTGTGTGTGTGTGTGTGCGCGCACACACACTAGAGGCCTGATGCATGAATTCGTGCATGGGTGTTGTCTGGCCACCTTGGCCAGGGGAAGGGGACATGGGCGGTTGGCCGGTCTGCCTGCTGGTCGAACTCCTGGTTGAGGGGACAATTTGCATATTAGCCTTTTATAATATAAGATATACACTGGGTTCAGAGATCATAATAATCTGGCCACTCAGTGTATATGTGCTGTGCCCCACTGTTTCTGATTAGACTACCAAGGAGTTTCCTGCCTTGTTTATTCTGCTCTTCCTCAACTACCTATTCCCACTTCTAAAATCTAAGACCCCATTTCTCCCATTCCCCTTTGTCCAAAAATGTATTAGATGCCCAATGTTATCTCACTATCTTTGCAATTTTCATGCTTTTGTGAATTCCACATGCACATGTATCAAAACTTTGACTTTTCTTCTGTTAACCTGTCTCTGTTAACTTGATAATTAGCCCAGCTAGAAGAACTTAGAAGATGGGAGGACAAGTATTATGATATTGCTTTGGCTGGGTGGCTTAGCTGGTTGCAGCATCATCCTATACATTAAAAGTTTGCAGGCTTGACTCCTGGTCAAGGCACAAAGCTAAGTGGTAGGTTCGATTACTGGTCAGGGCACATATTGACATTCCCTCTTCTCCCCTTCCTTCCTCTATCTCTCAATCATTTAAACATATTCTCAGGTGAGGATTTAAAAAGTTTTATGTTATTTTTTAGATCCCTCAAAATGCTGATATAAGGCTCCCAAGTTCAAATGTTCACATTCATTCTATTATTGACAATTTAATCCAAACATGTGATATCTAGTTATTTTGAGTGTTCTATATGCCAGGCAGTGAGCCAAAGATTGAGATTATGGTCTAAATCAGATATAAAACATGACCTCCAATAGCTTATAATGTGTCATAAGAATAAAAACAAATATATGTTAGGAAGAAATAAAGATAGAGTAATTCAGTTGAGGGACAGCTTATTTATAGCATGTGACACTGGAAAATGCTTCATGAAAAAAGTGGCAACTTCAGCTCAAACTTAACAATGAGTCAGACTAATAAATGGGCAGAGAATCTGAAAAAAATATTTCTCTAAAAGAAGACATACAGATGGCCAACAGATATATAAAGAAAATGCTCAACATCACTAGCCATAAAGGAAATACAAATCAAAACCACAATGAGCTATCACTATACACAAGTTCAGTTATAATGGCTATTATAAAAAAAATAAGCAACAACAAGTGTTGAGAGGATGTGGACTAACAAAAACCATTGTGTACTTTGTTGTTGGGAATGTAAATTGGTGCAGTCAGTATGAAAAACAGTATGAAGGATCCTAAAAAAAACACACACACAAAAATATAACTACCATATAATCTAGCAATTCTGCTTCTGAGCACTTATCCAAAGAAAACTAAAATACTAACTTAAAAAGATAATTGTACTCTCATGTTTGTTGCAACATTATTTGATGTAGCCAAGATATAAATTCCCATCAATCCTATATAATAAAAGGCTAATATACAAATTGTGCCCTCAGGAATTCAACCAGGAGACTGGGAGTTCTATCATTCACTATGACGTGTGCTGACCACCAGGGGGTGGTACAGAACATGGCAGGCAACCAGTGGCGATGGCAGGAGACTGAGGGAGTGAGGGAAGGAGGAGGCTGAAAGGCCGGGAGGTAGGGAATCTGGTCGGCCCTGATTCCCGGCCAGGCCTGTGCAGGAATTTCATGCACTGGGCCTCTAGTGTATCAATAAAGAAATTGTGACATAAATAATTTAGCCTTAAAAAATAATGAAATCTTGTCAATTGCAACAACATGAATGGACTTGGAGAACATTATCCTAAGTGACAAATCAGAGGAAGAGAAATACCATATAATCTCTCATATATTTGGAATCTAAAAAAAAACACTCCTCCCCCCCCCGCCCCAAAACCAAGCTTATTGGTAAAGAGAACAGATTAGTGGTTGCCAGAGGTGGGAGGTGGGGATGGAGAAATGAATTAACTGCTTTTGTTTTGTTTTAGTTAAAATAAATGTAATATTAAAATAATAGGCAGGAGAAGAGACATAGCAAAGTTTATCATGGAAAGTTTCCTGGAGGGGAAAATAAAGGGTATAATGAGACAAATAATTTGAAGGCATCCTAAGGTTTCTGAAATAAGCAGACACTCGTCAACTGAAATAGCTGGTGAAGAAACGGCTTTTGACAAATTACTAGAGTATTCATACCTTAATATTAAAATGGTCAGGGAAACATCACTTGAAATATAACATTATCTAAATTATAGTTAATAGCTTCATCTGCTTTAATATATATTTAATAACAAAAAATCCTCAATGTTATCCTCATAGGTTAATGGACTAAGACCTGATTTCCTTCTATAACATCATTTAATACGGATGTGTGAACAATTATAAACAAATTGTCAGCCAAATTCTTCCAGCCTCTCTCTCTTGTTTTCCTTACTTCCATTTGAATATTTTTGTACATGTTTTTAGTCTACCCTAAGTAATAGCTGAAAGAATTAAATTTACACTCACAATTCATCTGTACTTTGTCTTACTGAAAAAGTCAGCAAAATTATTTTTTCCATCTTTCTTCAGAAAGAACATCAACGATACTATTTAGCATTTAAAAGGAGCCCCTGCAATTCCAAAGTTCTCTAAAATTACATAATACATATATATTCTAAATGTGCTGTTCATCAAATTGTTTAGTCGACTACAAAATAGCATGGACTTGCTTGAAAATTCCACATGAAATATCTCTACAGCACATTTGACCTTGGTACATTAGATTGAAAATATATTAACAAACTTGCACATATAATTAAACTGTGTTTCAGTACTATAGAAGCCCAATTTTTGAAGAATTGGTCACATAACATATGATTCTTTCATTGTACTGAAAACTTAAATCTATGGACATATATTTAGTATACTTTAAATGTTTCTTTTAATTAAGCCAAAGGTTCATATTATTTTTTTCTTTAACCTTCATTTTAATATGTTTTCATTGATTTTAGAGAGAGAGAAAGGGAGAGGGTGAGAGAGAAAAAAAACATCAATGAGCCTGGCTGGTATGGCTCAGTGGTTGAACAGTTGAGCATCAATCCATGAACCAAGAGGTCACTGGTTCCATTCCCAGTCAGGGCACATGCCCGAGTTGCAGGCTCAATCCCTATTAGAGAGCGTGCAGGAGAAAGCAGATTGATGTTTCTCTCTCATTGATGTTTCTATCTCTATCCCTCACCCTTCCTTTCTTTCTAAAATCAATACAAGCATATTAAAAAAATCAATTAGAAAAAGTGTTTAAAATGTTGGTCAAAGAGTACAAACTTTCAGTTATAAGATACGTAAGTTCTAGGGATTTAATGTGCAGCAGGATGACTGTATTTAAAAATACACATGACCTCACTTGCATGTGAAATCTAATGAACAAATTAAACTGATGAACAAAACAGATCTAGAGACACAGAAGTATGGAACGGACTGGCAAACCTCAGAGGGTAATCTGGAGTGGGAAAGTGGATGAGGAATAATTAACCAAAGAACTTGTATGCATATATGCATAATCCATGGACACAGACTGACAGGTGAAGGCCTGGTGAGGCACAGAGGGGTGGGATGGAGGGAGTCAATGGGAAAAAAGGGGGGACATCTGGGATTATGTAATACTTTAAACAATAAAGATCATTTTTAAAAGGCAGAGATTTACAAATAAACTACATTATATAGTTGGAATTTGTGGAGAGTATATCTTAAGTGGTTGTCAACACAAAACAAAAAAAAAGCTAACTTAGAAAAAAAAGGAAGTGGCAGGTAAGAAGGGAGTTTTAATTGGTGTGGAAACAAACAAACAAAAAAAACTGTTACTATTTTTCTTCCTACCTTCTAAGTTCTAGCTGACATCATCAAAATAGCAGAGATGGACTGACAGGAGAAAAACCAAAGTAATAATATATGTACAGGAGAATTCACATAAGCATGACAATTCCAAAGACAGTGAGGCGACATTGGGTATATAAGACATTTTTGTACAAAGGAGAAAGATGGGGGGAATGGGTCTTAGATTTCAGAAGTGAGAATGGGCGATTTACAAGTAGTTGAAGAAAAGCGGAGGGGCAGGGAGCAGACATACATGGCAGGAGGGGGACAAACGGGGTATCTAGCTTATAGGTACCTGCCTGAAGCCCTCTTATTTACCACTAGAGGCATAGTGCACGAAATTCGTGCATGGGGCAGGGTGTCCTTCAGCCCAGCCTGCTCCTTCTCCAATCTGGGACCCTTGAGGGATGTCTGACTGCCCATTTAGGCCCGATCCAGGTAGAATTAGGCCTAAACGGGCAGTTGGACATCCCTCTCACAATCCAGGACTGCTGGCTCCCACTGCTCGCCTGCCTGCCTTCCTGATTGCCCTTAACTGCTTCTGCCTGCCAGCATAATCACCCCCTAACCACTCCCCTACCAGCCTGATTGATGCCTAACTGCCCTCCCCTGTGGGCCTGTTCACCCTTAACTGCCCTTCCCTGCAGGCCTGGTCACCCCTAACTGTCCTCCCCTGCAGGCTTGATCACCCCAACTGCACACCCTTGCAGCCTGATCCCTCCCAACTGCCCTCCCCTGTTGGCCTGATTGCCCACAATTGCCCTCAGGCTGGAGCCCCAGTTTGGATGGAATGTTGAAGTAAACTACTGTTTTAGGCTAACTTTCTGGTAATATTTCAGATTCTTGGTGGAGTGAGCAGAAACCTGACAAAATCACCAAAATGGATAAATCTACCCAATTTCCTACACTTAAGTTTAGAAACCTAGAGTGCCTGAACTGATGGGGAGTCTAAGTCACATTGAATGAGTCCCTGCCATGCAGTCAAAAATGATTGCAGTGACTACTTCGAGCCTTTTCCTAGAGGGAATGACAGCCATTTACTAGTATATATGGGCTTTGGGGAAAATAAAATACCCTAAACCTTTGGTACTTAGATGCAGCTATGAATTGTCCAATCCTTGGGGTATTACAATGACCCATTGATTCACTGATGAAAGTGGGAGCTTAGGGTAATCAGAGATAGAGTGAGTCTTGGGCTAAGTTTATCTAACAGTGGGTTCAGACAGACCAGAGATTTATCCTGTGGTTATTTCCTTAGTTACTGAATATATATTGGCAAAGATTTAGGAAGTATCTACCGGAAACCCCACATTTGTTCCTAAATCCATGGAGTAAGAGCTATTAAAAAAGAGGTTCAATTTGAAGTCTGTGAAACTGTGTTCGTCTTCCAAAATAGTAAGCCAAAATATACATTACTAGAGGATTTCAAAGATTAGTGCAACCTTCAAAAATGTAAAAGGTGGTGTGTTAGTGATTCTCATTCTCTATTTTGCAGCACAAAAGGCATATGGGGTGAGGGTGGGCAAAATGGGTGAAGGGAGTCAAAGGTGCAAACTTCTTTATAAAATAAGTCACGAGGACATAAAGTACAGCATGGTGACTATAGTTAATACCATCATATTGCATACTTGAAATTTGCTAAGAGAGTAGATCTTAAAAGTTGTCATCACAAGAAAAAATTGTAAATAGATATGGTGACAGATGTTACTATTTATTAGGATGGATGGGCACTGTATACAATATATACAAATATAAAATCATTATGTTGCACAACTGAAATAAATAACATAATATTATATGTCATTTGTACCTCAATTAGAACAGGTACATGGGTATCAAGAAAGGACTGTAGATTACTGTAAATGAAATCATCCTAGAAGCCCAGTGCACAAAATTCATGCACAGGCAGGATCCTTAGGTCTTGCCAGCGATCAGGGCCGATCAGATTCCCCACCTCCCGGCCTCCCTGCCTCTTCCTTAACCTCGCTCCTTCAGCACCCCACCACTACCACTGGTCACCAGCCATGTTCTGTGCCACCCCCTGGTGGTCAGCACACATCATAGCAAGTGATCAAACTCCCATTCTCCCAGCTGAACTCCCATGGGGACACTTTGCATATTAGCCATATTTCTTTTTAATTCAAATTAGTAAAGAAAATCAGAAGTTGTTTTCTTTCTCCTGTCAAAGACAGTAATACATGTCCTCTGTCTTATCTAAAGACCATGTTAATTCTTCTTTTGTTTAAAATCCAACACAGGGATTTGGGGCTTATTCACACCCTACAGATACTCTGGTCCATTACACTGATTATGTTCAATGACTCTTGCCACAAAAAACTAGCCAGCATCCTAAAGGCCGAAATACAGACATATAAATCCTTGGAAAGGTCATGGGCCACATCACTGAAATTACTAGGTATGCCATGATCTAAGGCACTTTAGGATACTTCCCCTAAACTAAAGGGAAAAACAAGTTTCTACAACTCAAACTTAGCACAACAAAGAAAGCACAATTCTTGGAACCCTGGTACAATACATACGTTTAGTAGTTCCTTCTTCCCTTTTCCTTTCCCTTGTTTTGTTTTCTTAATCCTTAACTGAGGATATTTTTCCATTGATTTTTAGGGAGAATGGAAGAGAGAGGGAAAGAAAGAAACATCTATGTGAGGGAAGCACATGGATAGGTTGCCTTCTGCATGAGCCCTGACCAGAGAGCAGCCTGCACCCAAGGTATGTGCCCTTGACCAGAATCGCACCCAGGACCCTCGATCTCCTGAGCCAAACCGGCTAGGGCTAGCTGTGCTATTCTGACCAATTTACATAACTCGGGCCTTTTGAATAGGGCTGGAATAACAGGGAGTTCCAGAGAAAGCTCAGGCTTTGGTCCAAACTGTCTGGGCACACGACCTTCTGACCTAGGAGTAGCAATTCTCCTTAAAGTGCCTGTGACATATCGACAAACCACAATGAAAGAATCGAAGCAGAAAGCCTGAAGTCTTGGAGGTCCGTGCTACATTCTGCCAAAAACTTCTCCTCCTTTGTTGGTTCACAGATTTGGCCTCTGCACACAGAGGGCAAGGAGAGACCACAGAGAGAGGGAGGCCACTCCAGATTGGCAGGTTACAGGTTTAATAAGCAAAGGCACTTACTTCAGAGGCTTGTCTTGGGCACGGCAGGACTAATCAATCTCTGTACTCACGAGGGTTTCAAAAGTGTACAAAGCAGCTTTCAATCACCATTCAGCCCAGATGGTCTCAACACAACCTTACTCTCTCAGGGCCGCATCCTTGAAAACGCTCTGGCTATGGGAGCAAGAGGAGCAAAGAGCCTCTTATTGTTCTGATTTAGTTCACAGGTCAACCAGCGGTGACAGTCTCTCCATGACCTCCTGCAACACCATTTGAAAACCAGGCTCTAGTTTGCTCTAATCTGCAATAAAAAATAAATGTCTGAGGATGAAAAATCAAGTGACCATGAAACCCCCACTTCCCAATGTAGATTATGTGTTATCTTATACATATACTTATAAATTTGAATATATATAGTATAGTATTCAATTTGTTTAAATAAAAGTGAAACATAAAATATTGGTGTCAGGCAGCTTTTATAGATCAGGTAAATTTTAGGAGCATGTGGCTCCTATTCTTATTGTACCTACTTCTGCTTAGCTACCTCTCCCTCGAAGTCACACCTATGGCTTCAAAGGCAGTTCCCTGAGACAAATGAAGTCAGGAGAAAAACAAAACAAAACGTGGATCTGGTCTGATAAGTCCGAATGTTCGCTGGAATTAGTGGAATCATAAGAAGGGGTCACCTTGATTGACCTCGTGAAGGGAATCTTCTTAATGGGCAAACGTTTGAGTTGATTTTTGTCCTGTGTATAGATAGAGAGCGAGATGTGATACTGTTCGGTGGTGACTTATGGGCAATGGGGTAGTACTATTGAGGGTTTCATATTAGCTGCTTCTGTTCCTCAAAAGCCCCGCAGGTCCCCCTGGACATCTGCTTGTTCACGGTCCCAGGGCTCCAGTACCACCTTTTCCTCCTCTTGCCTTCCAGAATTGGGGGAAGTAAAATGATGTTCATTGTGGTTGAGCATTCCTTATTGATTCTCTTAACCCTATCCTTACCTCTCATATAGATCATTCACTAAATTCAATCAGACTTTTTTTTAAATGTATTTTTGTTGACTTCAGAGAGGAAGAAAGAGGGAGAGGAAGATAGAAACATTAGTGATGAGAGAGAATCATTGATCAGCTGCTTCCTGCATGCCCCATACTGGGGATGGAGCCTGCAACCCGGGTATGTGCCCTTGACTGGAATTGAATCCAGGACCCTTTAGTCTGCAGACTGATGCTCGAGCCACTGTGCCAAACTGGCTAGGGCTCAATCAGACTTTGTTTTTTGAGTTAGCATTCTATTTTTTGAGGTGATCCTGACCAATGCAGTTGTAATAAGAGGTAATCAAAATTTCCCCTTTATTCATAAAAGTCGGAGACCCACTGAAATAGGAAGTTCTTAAAGAAAAGTTGTTGCTGTGTTAGACTCTCATAATTAGACCATTCTATGAATATGATTCACCACTGATAAATGTGTGTGTAAAATAATCAATGCAACCACCTCAAAACACCCAAAATATAATGGTAGGGAAAAACAAGTTAGTGATTTAAAAAAAATTATTTTACTTACAAAAACAGTAAAGGGGACTTAGCATATAGTTACTATATGGTTACTGGTTCCGAGTATATGCCATTTCTTGAAGGACAAGAATGGTAATGGTTTTAAGTGGAAAAGGTTCTTAGTACATGCCCTTTGCCCATGGAAATACTTTGTCTTGTGTACCTCTTTCCATGAGTGTCCCTGAAAGAACAGTACATGAGCAGGACTGGTAGCTGGATAATTACAGATCCCTGTTTGCCAGATGCTCGCTTTCTGTGGGAAAACAACAACAAAAAAGTTGAATCAACTTTTTAAAAAACAAATCATTTCAGCGTAGGTGCTCTCATAGTTGGCAATAATCAAAAGAAATTTAATAGAATATGACTCTTGAATGTGAACAAAGACCACTTTTCTTCTGAATCTTCACAGTCAAGCTGAAAGCTTCTTATTTCCCTTGGTCTTTGTGATAGAGCAGAGGAAATAAGAAAACAGGCCGAAGTTCACGCCTGGATCAGTATTACCTCAAGACTCAGTGCAACTGCATGCTCTCACCTGCCAAAATGTGCACCATCTGTATTTGAATTCTTCTTTGATATTCTCAGGACTGAGTCCATTCCTTTGTTCAACAAGAAATCGTTGCTCATTTATCTGTATCATAGAAGGCCTGTGGTCGTGATGCTATAACGGCATCATGGCCAAACAAGCAGCCGCTCTCGCAGCAGGCTGGGTGGGGGGTAAGCTACTAGCAACCATGGGCAGGGTGGCCAGCTGAAGCAAACGGAAGTGAGCTTCTCATGCATGATTTTGTGTGCTCTGGGATTCTAGTTATGTATAAACCACTCCTGTCATCATTGGAGATCCAGCAAGAACAAATGTTTAAATTGTAATGGGGCTATGCGGAAAATAAAATAGTAGGTATAGCATATTTTACATATGGAGTAAAAATAAAGCGAGCCAAGACAGGTTTGGCTCAGTGGATAGAGCGTCGGCTTGCAGACTGAAAGGTCCTGGGTTCAATTCCGGTCGGAGGCATGTACCTTGGTTGCGGGCACATCTCCACAGTGGAGCGTGCAGGAGGCGGCTGATCGATGTCTCTCTCTCATCGATGTTTCTGACTTTCTATCCCTCTCCCTTCCTCTCTGTAAAAAATCAATAAAATATATTTTTTTAAAAAGCGAGAGAGATGCACAGGAATTTTTGAGGAGATAAGGATTCCAATATTAATAAGTTGGTCAAAGGAAGTCTAACTGAGGAGTTCTCATTTTAAAACCTGACAGAACAGAAGAGCAGTCCAAGCAAAGTCAAAGGAGGGGAAGGATGTGATTCAGGGTGTGTGCATACTACAGACACATTTCATTTACTTCACCTTTTCAATGAGTTTTCAATTCCATCACTATTGATATATTAGACACTGCCAAATGTGTTTTGGGGAGCAAAACTGCCCCAGTTGAGAACCACTGACTGGGAGTTGCTGTATATAACAATGGCCAAATATTATTTTTCTCTAATTTCAGAGCCCACAGAGTCAGAAAAAAATGACTCAGTAAAAAGAAGAATAAATTATTGTTGGCCTGTGAAAAAGAAGAAGAATTTCTTTGATGGGATTCTTTGGCCTCACTACATTCAGCTGGACTTAGGTCAAGCAGGAAGAACTTCATGACAGATGTTTTTTCTGGTCCCAGGATGCTATTTTTCTAGCCAAGCCAACTGTGTTTCACTATGTATGTTTTGTCTGGCTGTCACGGAGATTCAGAGTTCAGCCATGGCCATTACAGTCTGTTAGGCCGAACCTCTCTAACGTATATTCATTCAATGAGAGGTTCTTTTGTAGGTCATGGAAGCAGAGGCAGAAAAAAGGTTCTGAGCAGAGCCAGACTCTTCATTCCACCATGCAACTTTGTTACCCGCAAGCACAAAGGCAGAATCTCGACTGACAGACTGAATACTTAAAGTGGCATGATTTCTTAAGTTTTACATGATAGATCTCAATAAAGCCTAGAATCTAGGAGACGTGCCGATCTTTGCAGAGAACACAGAAAATGATTCCCTGGATAACAATAATCACAAAGAAGATATGGGGTATCTAAAACACAATTGCCATTAAAATCCTGATTCATTTTGGACAAGTATAGGCAGAAAGCTACATAATTTCAATCTTATATTGAGCATATCTACTTAAAATTATATTCCATAACTTTAAAAAATATGTTATATGCCCAAATATGGATCCCATTCTTCCTTTCCTCATCAATTCTGATGTAGTGGATTTTTTTTTTTTTTACTTAAACACACTATTGCAAAATGTGTTACTAGAGACCCAGGGAACAAAATTCATGCATGGGAAGGGCGAGGTATGTCCCTCAGCCATCCTGCACCCTCTCTAATATGGGACCCCTTGAGGGATATCCGACTGTCCATTTAGGCCCTACCCTAGGACTGCTAGCTCCCAACTGCTCACCTGCCTGCCTACCTGAATGCTCCTAACCACTTCAGCCTTCAGGCCTGATCACCCCATAAACATTCCCCTGCCAGCCTGATCAACACCCCATAAGCTGCTCCCCTGCTGGCCTATTTGCCCCTAACTGCCCTCCCCTGCTGACCCGGTCACCCCTAACTGCCTTCTCTTGAAAGCCTGGTTGCCCCCAACTGCCCTTCCCTGCAGGCCTGCCTCCCCCCCCCCAACTGTCCTGC
>PVJN01027410.1:0-28119 GCA_004026805.1 Lasiurus borealis
CCAGCCTGTCTTGACCACAGCTGTAGGCCGTCTCCTGAGCTGTGTCACCTCTGACAGGCCATACACATCCAGCTCCTGTGCCTGATGACACCCGCTCTGCTCAGGGTGCAAACTGCCACTCATCCAGGCGAGCCTGTCAACCTTGTGACAGGACAGAAATCAGAGACCTCAGCTGGACACAAGCCCGGCCAGAGCCCCTGAAAGCCAGGAACAGAAGTCTTTACTGGAATTAGCCTTGCCTCAAAATCCTTGAGAGCCCTGGGAGTTGAGGAGGGGATAGTGAAGCAATCAATCATGGCAAATTAGTGTAATGACACACCCTGCATGGCCTGCACGAGCTCTGTGCATGTTACCCCCCAAAATGGCACTTAGCTCCCTCATGGGGATGGCCTTCCTTTCCTATCAGTAGCCTGTTAACAACAATGATTAGGATAGAATGCTGGGGCCAGAGAGACGACTGGTGTTTTAACATGTATTTTAATAAATAAGCAAATGTTATCTGTCTCCTAGTACTGAAGTGTCTAAGCAGTGTTCAAGAGACCTATCAATCAGCTCTCCTGAGCCTGAGATCTCTTGAGCTCTCCCACAACCCTCAGGCCCTCGGTTGCTATAGCAACTCCAAACCAGGAGTGGTAGCTGTAAACTTTAAAAATATGACTTTTTCCTGGCCAGCCATGCTTCTCTATCAATAGCGGAACCTTTGCCTGAATTCCAAGCGAGTGGGGGATTTTTGTTCTCTCTGGAATCTATAGCAACCAAAATTAGACTATAAATCATCTTAATGGTGCTTTTCAGAGAATTCTTTGCTGGATCAATTCAGATCATACAAGGTGGCAAGCTTCCGAACCCAGGCACTAATAATGGTCTTGTCAGAGATGTATGGCAGGGAAGAAAGGGATTGGGCTGGATGCTGTTGGTGTTAATCCCTGATGAGTGGCCACCAAACTTTCACCCTGTATTCCTTGCCTCAGTCTTGGGCTGCTGTCTAGAGCCATCTCTTCACAAGCTGCCTCAGAGTCCCCAGAAGTGACAGAATCCCACAGTCTCTGGGATTCTCCAGCACGTCACCTGCCTGTGGGATTGTGAGACAGCCTGACCCAGAAGTCAGGAATCTGGGCTACCACCCCAGCTCTGGTTGTGAATCCAATACCGAACAGCTGTTTGAATTTGAAAAGTGATGCAACTTCTTTAACTTTCAGTTTTCTCATCAAATAGGGAGAACAACAATGTTTATCTTCTATGCTATTTGTCAGGATTAAACAAATAATATTTTCCAAGCACTTCCTAAGTGCTTGGCATATAATAAATGCCCAAAGAATGTTTGCTATTATTTTAAAAAATACATAGGGTGTGATATATTAACAGTTGTTGAGTATAAGTATTTATTGTATGGACCTTGCAACTTGTCTGCTTGTTTAGGAAAATTTTAAAATAAACGCTGGATAAAAGGAAAACAGAGTCAAAATGGCAAGAGAGTAGCTTTTTAGCCCCTCACTATGGTGCTGGCAGTTTACCATGTGCCAGGCACTGTGCTCAGTCCTAAGATCACAGAGGTGACCAGGACCCGTGAGGTCCCTGTCCTCATGGAGCCAGCATTCGAGTGGGGGAGACAGAAAAGTAAATGTGAAGATCTAATGCATTGTGGGAGAGTTATTCCTTGAGTGGCAGGCGAAAGTACTTTAGGGGCACAGGTGAGGGACAGTGAACTCAGGCTGGGGCCAGGCCCCTCTAAGCTGAGACCTGAAGGACGAGAGATGAAGTAGGTTAGCTAGTGACGGTGTGCAGGAGACAGGCGAATGCCGGTGGCAGACGGGACATAAAAGCCCTGGCATGTTTGAGGATGTAAAAATACACCTTCAGTCCTCTCCCAACCCTGCCCTAATGTGACCAGTCTTTCCAGGTTCAATTGTATTCCCTTCTATTCAACAAACATTGATTCTCTCCTCTCTCCAGGCTCTGTGCGAGGCACAGGGAATTGAGTTGAATGGTCACTGGATCATATTTGGTTCCTTAGGCTGTAATTCGCTGATCCCAACTTTGGAGCATATACAGTAGCACTGAAGTATATTCCACGAGGCAAGGGAGTTGCCTTTGTATCCCTGGCTCCATCAGCCATTGCCTGTGAGATTCTTCTGGGTAGGTGAGTTAAGTAATGGCCTGGGCCAGCCGTATCCTCTCTGAACTTGTGCTCCTGCCCCATACACACCGGGTGATCTACCTGGTGAGTTGTGTCAGCGTGGGCCTAATGTCCAGAGGTCCCCTTCACTGTGTCCAGGCAAGGTTCTGATTCGGGTTCAGGAGAAGGTGACTATCAAGTGCATGCTACTTGGACTCACCTTTTCAATAAGGTCTAGCTTTGTAGTATTGGTCAATGGCCCAACTCAACAATATGATCCGTTGCTTTTATTTGGCTAAATATCTGTCTCCTGCAGAAACTCCACCGAGAAGGGGAATAAAAGGCGGGACAGAACTGGGGACATAGTTGGCCTCATATCAGCAAAATAGCATCAAAATGCATCTTAAACCCTCATAAATCTATTCTATCCAGCTCAACGCACTAGGGGGAGAAAATGCTTTGAGAGCACTATTCTTCTGAACATGCCACTTGCAAACCTCCCTGCCTCATTCCTGTGACTGTGAAGGTGACTAGCCATCTTCTCCAGAGAATGCTGCCAATGTCCCATGAGGCAGTGGGCACTTCAATTAGCAGCGCCTCCTCCTCAGAACCTCTGCTCTCTGTGGGGCTTTGCTTGCCTGCTGGATCTGCCAGCACACAGGCCGCTCCTTGGAAGGGAGCTCATTTCCCTCTAAAAGTGTTTAAAAACTGGCTGTCAGGGAGACCAGCCACGCTGGCCCCATCTGCTGCGATGCTTGAAGACCCTGTAAAGACTTCATTCCCATGGCCTCCTTACCTCTAAAGGGGAAAACTCCAAAGTTCAGGGTCCTTTGAGCCTGGTGGGGTCACAGCAGCCTACAGATACAGGGAAAATCCAACAGTGTCTCCTTTATTAGTGATGACAGTAGTTATCCCAAACAGGCGATAAGGCCCCCTCTCTGGGTGAAAAAGCAAGTTTCTGCTCCCAGCATAGGGGCATTGGGCCACACTTGCTGTGTGTGTGTGACTGCTTTTTATGAATGGACTTTGTCCTCGGGACATGGCCAGCAAGTGCCACCTCTCTCTATCTAACCTTCTACCATGTGAGAGAAATAAAAAGGACTTTTTGAGAACTAGTTACATGTTAGACACTGTGCTTTGCATATTATTTCATCTTCTCCATAGGGAAGTACTAGACCTATATACAGATGAGATAAACAGGGTGCTGGGGAGGATGAGGACTTTGCTTAAGGCCACATAACTGGTAAGGGGGAGGAAGAGATGAGATCTGACCCAATCTGTCTACACACATTATTTCATTTCCCATGGGGGTTGCTTGAATCTAGTGGACAGAGGGTGGCGGTACTGCTCAGTAACCTGCAGTGCCCAGGGCAGCCGCAGAGGGCAACATTCAGTGTCTGCAGTGCTGAGCCCCTTGTCGAGAGTCTCAGCTAGTGTTTTTGGAACACTTGTTAGTGTTGCATTAAGTGGAGATGCCTTCAGGTACCACTAAGATTTATCTGGGGGAAGGTGCCCCTGCTCTGTGGGGCGGAGGCGCGGGGCGGGGAGGCCTCACCAGTTCATCACCCCTGTACCTGTATGTTTCTGTCTGCACATGTGACCCAGAGCAGGGAGGGCGCAGGAAAGCCTGGTCACTTACTAAAGTGACCCACTGCATGGGAGGGAACCCAGTTCCACACCCTAATCTGACGTCAGTTCAGAGTGTTACCCAACCTGCCGCACTCATGCAGGCCTTTTTTTAAAAAAATATATTTTATTGATTTTTTACAGAAAGGAAGGGAGAGGGATAGAGAGTTGGAAACCTCAATGAGAGAGAAACATCAATCAGCTGCCTTCTGCACTCCTCCTCCTGGGGATGTGCCTGCAACCCAGGTACATGCCCTTGACCGAATCGAACCTGGGACCTTTCAGTCCGCAGGCTGACACTCTATCCACTGAGCCAAACTAGTTTCGGTAATGCAGGCCTTTGAGACCTCAGACCAAAGCATGTGACATAACCTCTGTCTTCTTCTCCCAGTGCCTCATGTGGTTATCACCCTCATGGCCTCAACTCCACACCCACCTGCGTGGGACGTGGGACATTTGACAGATGGAGACACTGAGGCGCCGTGAGGCTAAGGACTTGTCCACGATCACAGGACTGTCCAACTCTGCCGTGTGGTGCGTCCAGGGTTTCTTTGTTGTGAGGACTGTCCGGTGCTCTGTGGGATGTTGACAACATCTGTGGCCTCTACCCACCAGATGCCAGAGCATCCTCTCTCCCAGTTATCACAACAGAAATGTCTTGAGATGCTGCCTAATGGCTTGAGGGGGCAGAATTGTTCCCAACTGAGAATCACTGGTGCAGACTGAGACCTGAGGTAGCATCCTTGCCTCATCTCATACCTACTGACCTGGTGTATCATGGTTCTGGGAGTTAGCACCCAGCCCCCCTGAGATAAACCTGCCTGTGTTTGCTCTTCTGGGTCCTGCTCTTGTGGGAAGGGCAGCCCCTCTTGGCATACAATGTAGGATGTGCTAATCACAATGACTTAATGACACTCAGGAAGCTAGTCCCATGGCCCACTCCTTCCTCTCACCATTAATGTCTCTAAATAGCGCATCGTCCTCACTTTTAGGTCCTTGGTGGATCGCCTCTCTCTTACCCCCAAGCCCACTCATATTCACCGCCCCTCCCACACTCACTGAGTCTCTCTCATCCCTCACAGAGTCTAGCACAACACTGAATTATTGACCCAGCACACAGGGCTCTTTAAAATGTTTAAATCAGACCGCGTCGCCTTTCCTCTTAAAACCCTCCAGGAGCCTTCCATGCACTCAGCATGAAATCTAAACTCCTTCTCACAGCCTTAGAGGTCCTGGGCAAGGACTCGGCCTCCCTCTCAGACCTCATCTCCTCCCTGTCTGCCTTGCTCACCAATCAGGCCTGTGCACCTCTTCCTGTTCCTTGAACACACCCGTCTAGCCTTTGCCCTAGGGGTCCCTCCTTGCAACTCTTTTCCTAGATTCTCTGCTTAAATGTCACCTCCACAGACTGGTCTAACCCAGTCCCCAGCATCAAGTAGCCCCCCGGCTGGTCTCTGCTGTACCTCCTGCTTCATTGTCTTTAGGACACCCATCATTGCCCAGGGCCCCACTCATTTGTTTGTGGATCATCTTCTCATTCACCCCTCTCACCACGGGAATTGCACCTTCAAGGCAGCAGAGGTCTCTTACTGACCTTCCGAATCCCCTGTACCTGGAACAGCACTGGCTCGGGATTGGCATTCAGAACAATACACGTGGAATGAGCCTGTCACGCCAGTTAGCATGCAGATTTCATTAGCCAGCAGAGTCTGCGGAGTTCAGGTTGCCGCTATGGGTAAATAAAGCACACCGGCACATACTTGGCTTTCCCTGTCCAGTTTCTTTCCAACACTTGAGACGTAGCATAATATATTCTGATTTTTTTTTGATTGAACTGTCAGCATGATTTATTTCATAGCATCTTCCTCCCTCTCCCTTTGTAAATAATGGTGCCTCTGAAGAACCTTTTGCTAACATTTGTCTTGCTAATTTGCCTAGGGGGTGGGAGGATGGTGGCATTTTTTGTTGTTTTTTTTTACCCCTTTATCATGGGTTCGGAGGAGAATTTTTTTCTTCGTGGCATTGGGACACGGAAAAAAAAAATCAAGGTTATATGGTGCATTGACTTCTTGCTGTTTTACAAACTGGCTCAGGCTCATTTTACAACTCGAGAATAATTCAAATTGGAAATCACCTCCTTGAAAACCATCAAATTAATGGTATTCCCATTACATACCCAACCATGTGAGCAATGGGGCCCGTGCTGCAGCTGCTAGAATTCTGCATCAAAGTAAATAATGCATTAACGAGAGGGCAATTTCATCCTCCCGGAGAACTCCCCAGGCATTTCCCCTTCAAGAACTGGGTGGCTTCGGTGCAAACAAGGACTCTTGGGACTGTGCAGCGTGGCTGGGATGAATGTGGACCCCTGAGTATTGAAGATGGGCTGTGTAGCACGCCGTATGCTTTCTTGAATTATTGTAATCTTTCTGGACTGTCGCAGATTATCGCCATGGGGGTGGAAAACTTCTATAATTGCTCATGGGCTTGTTAGAATCTCTGGCAATATTATGTGTGATACACACACATGTATGTGTCATATATATATATCAAGTTAAGAAAATGGAGCGCCTCCTCCCACTGTCCCTCCTCCTTCTTCTCACTTGGCTTCCACATCTCATCAATCACAACTGTCAATTTTAGCTCCTAAAATATTATTGTTTTGAATCTGGTCCTTTCTCTTCATCCAGACACAACTTCCCAGCATGAGCCCCCAAATTCTACTCCTGCCTCTAAACCAGTAGTCTGAATCCTGGATGTTCATTCGAATTGCCACACGAGCTTTAACAATTCGCCAGTGCCCAGACTGTCCCTCCACAGTGTCTGATTAAATTGGTCTGGGGTGGGGTTCTGGCATTGGATTTTTTAAAATGCTCCCTGTCGTCAGGGTCCAGAATGATTGCTTTAGACAGACCTCACTTTCCACAGCAAGCAGAGGGCTCTGTCATAAAGCCCAGCTGACTATGCCATCGCCTGCACAGAACTTCAGGTTGCTTTCTGGTGCCTTCACATCCAGCTCAGGGTCTGCAAGAGTGATCCCTGCCCTGGAGTCTCATTTCTCCCCTTCCCCTCATGCACACAGGATCGTGCACACAAGATTATGCACAAGTATCATGCACACAGGATCATGAACAAGGATTGTACACACGGGATCAGGCACATAGGACCATGCACACAGGATCATGCACAAGGATCATGCACACATTGTAATCCAACAGAATTGGCCACTGATCCTTTCTGAAACCAGTGCCTGTTCACACCTCTGTGACTTTGCATGTGGAATGCACTTTCTCCCAAAATCTGGGTGTAAGTGCTTAATGATCTTCCAAAACTGGCCCTAAGAAGTTGCTCCTGAGTTCCTCTCGCTCCTCTGTGCTCATGCTTTTGTGTGCTCCCGTGTTTTGTTGTGTGGTTGAGGTGATTGGAACCACATTTACAGTAGGTGCTGCTGGATCCTGATGCCTCACA
Organism: Lasiurus borealis; assembly: GCA_004026805.1. Taxonomy (NCBI): domain Eukaryota; kingdom Metazoa; phylum Chordata; class Mammalia; order Chiroptera; family Vespertilionidae; genus Lasiurus; species Lasiurus borealis. The sequence continues at coordinate 7,211 of PVJN01027410.1, forward strand.
GGCAAGAGCCACATATACCTCTCTTGATGATTCCCATACTCAATGCTGTGCTGGGCACAGCGCATGCTTAGTAAATGCCTACTGCTGACTGAATCTCAATGACAGTCCCAGGGGATATGCTGATTCCTGTGCCCTTAAGTAGGATTCCCTTTAGATTCTGGGTGAAATGGAATTAGTGCATTTCTTCGACGTGAAGAGCATGCAGATCACCCGGGATTGATATCCTGGCTTTATCACTTAGAGCCACATGACTTTGAACTAGTTCCCTACCCTCTATGAGCCTCAGTTTCCTTGCCTGTGTAATAGGGATTCTCCTACCTAATCCACAGGGTTGTGATAAGGACCAGAGATGGAATGTCAGTAAAGTGTCTACCAAGGATCATGACTCAGAATAGCCAAGTGTTTAATGAATAATAAATTGGAGCCCCCTATCCTCACTTCACCAGTTTTCCTTCATGCTACTGGGAAAAATTCATTCGTTCATTCATTAATATTTTTAAAAATATATTTTTATTGATTTTAGAGAGAAGAAGGGAGAGGGAGAGAGAGGTAAAAACATCAATGATGAGAAAGAATCATTGATCAGCTGCCTCCTGCATGTCCCCTACTGGGGATGGAGCCTGCAACTGGGCATGTGCCCTGACCGGGAATCGAACCCTACCTCAATGCTCAGCCATGAGGCCACACCAGCCTGGGAATCTAAGCCAGCAGGGGTTTTATTTCCAGAGTGCACCCACATCTCTAACATGTCCACCACCTTCCTTTGGGGACTCTATGTCGGATTTTTGTTTCGCTGACAAAGAATTGTAATAGAATGGCCACCTGACTGGTCATCAATATGAAGTGAATTGATTGTTCACGATGTTACGTCTTCCCTCCTCTTGCCAACTTTTGCAAGCATTTCGCAGGTATTGGCAAGCAGCACGGGGAATTGACAATAATTCTAGTTAGTGATTAGGGCATGCTAATGTGCTCTGTTGGTAATTAGTGCATTAATGTAGCATGGATTATATCACTTACAGTGATTGAGAGGCATGGCAAGCTCAGAGCATTATTAACATGTGAAGTTGCAGGCTTGCGGGTGGAGGTCCAGTGTGGCTAGTGAGAGAGCTGGAGGGGAATCCGAGGGCCTGGCGTCTCGTCTGGCTGTGCCACTTACGTGCTGGGTGGCTCTGGACAAGTCATTTCACTCTATGGAGTTCAGGTCTCAGAGGAAAAGTTAAGAGATCAGATTCTGGTCTGTGAAGGAGAGAGGAAAGGGGAAGGGGAGATGCTAACAGTGAGGGCTGTGGGTAGAAAAGGATGAGGCTGGTTCACCCCTGAGCCACCCTTGGGAAAACAGACCCCCGTGAGTGACAGGTGTAATCAGGGTGAGCTAGGCTGTGCAGAATGACAGACCAGCCCAGATGGTTAGTGGTTTAGCACAGCCATGGTTTTCCTGTCACTCGTGCAGGTTCCAGGGCAGGTTAGGTAGATCTCCAGGGCTGCTTTCCAGAAACTCGAGCCGCTTTGTTCTCATGGCTTCCAGTGGCTACCTCAGGGGGATGGGCTGCTGAGCATCTTGCTCTGGGCCCTGAACGCTTCAGCCAGGAAGTGACACAGATCATGCTACTCACCTTTCTTTGGATGATGGGAGTCACATGCCCCCCCCCCCCCATCTTCAGGGACTGGGAAATGTGGGAAATGGCTGTGGACGAGGGGAGCTGGAAGGAGTGTTCCTGGTACAGGGAATGTGGCAGCATAGCCTTGGGCCCCTTGAATCTGAAGCGGGGAGAGAGAAAATGAGCACTTATTAAGCACCCTCTTCATGCCAAGACCTTTGTACACATCTGTTCTTTACCTTTCTCTACTTTCATCCTCACTTTTCACATAAGGACTTTGACTCACAGAGAGTGTGAGTGAACAAATGTATACTACTAGTAATTTGCTGAACTGGAGTTTTAGTCTAAGTGTCTGATATCAAAGCCCAAGCCTTTTACACACCGTCACAGTGTTTAACTTTTTTGCCTAATCCATGCTCTCTAAATAGCAAAGGATATTTTCCCATTGCTATTTAGAGAGCATGGAAGGGAGAGACAGAACGAGAGAAACATCAATGTGAGAGAGACACATTATTTGGGTGCCTCCTGCACGTGCCCAACCAGGGTCAGGGATTGAGCCTGCAACTGAGGTACCAACCCTTGACCGGAATTGAACCTGGGACTCTTTCGTCTGCAGGCTGACACTTTTTCCACTGAGCCAAATCGTCTATGGCACAAAGTTTAAAAATAGTTATTGGAATCTCCTACTAGTATATGGTCTCCTTGTCTCTAAAACTCTACCTCTTATGTCCTAAATGAAATCCCTTGCAAGAGTGAAAAACAAAACTAATTCACCTTGGTTAGGTTGTATCTCACTGACACAGATTGCAACTCTCACAATTCAACATAGTATACTCTACATGGAGATTTCATTTGTTTATATATTTTCTGATTAACTTGACACACTTACTGCCTTATCAAAATGTTTTGTGATGTCCTATAAGATTAAGGAGAGAAAAAAAGAGAAAGTCACAGCTAGCTCTTGTTAATGGCTTAGCAGCACACAGTGGGCTAAAGCTTGGGCTAGAGGCCCTGGCTGGTGTGCCTCAGTTGGTTGGACAGTCAGGGTGTAAGAGGCGACCAATCAACGTTTTTCTCCCCACTACCCTATTCCTCTCTCTAAAAATCAATTAAGAACACAATACACAACGTGGGCTAGAGGGAGAGTATGTGATTTCCCCAATCACGGAGAGATGTGAAATTAAATGAGGTCCTCCAGGTCCCTCATCCTGTAGCCTCCAGAGCAGACAGATAGCCCAAAGTGCTAAGAGCAGCATTTCGAGATGTACAGGATCCAAAGCCATGGACCACTCCAGAACTGGCAGGAAGCGACTGGACACATAATACAGCAGCCGTTAGTGACTTTGTGTTAGTGTGGGCTCCAGTGCAGTTGTGGGGACAAAGACCAGATTTCAGGATGAGTGACTAGGAGGTAAGGAAGGAGACATGGTAGATGTGGGAGAGGCTTTCAGAAACTTTGACAGTGATGGGGCACAGAGGAAGACTGGGGGAGCTTAAAGATGAAATAAGTGCTAATTAAATTTGTTGATTGAGTGCTTTTTTTGGCTGAGCCAGTTTAGTTTTTAGTTACTTCCTGTCCATTAGTTTGATTGCTGCTCAGGGAACAAGAATCAGTTTTGTCACTGGCTATTTTTAAGTGGCAATTTACGAAGGTCAATCTACTGAAAAAAACCCATATGTATCACCCAGCCCACCAGGGATTATTTCACAGTTACTCAAGGTTTGGCTGATGCAGGCCACTGCTTTAAACCATTAACACAGATAATTAAATGCTGGCTGTGAAAGATCAGAATTCCATTCTTTGTTATTCATATAGTTATTCATATAGTGTTATGGTCGAGAGCACGGACTCTGGGACTCAGTGGTGCCACGTAGAACCAAGTAGCCGAGGACATAGAAGCTGGCCCCTGGGTGTCTTGGTTGACTCATCTGTTACAATAGGTGGTGCATAGGGATATTGGGAGAACCAATGGGCTAATACCGAACATGAAAGGATTAGGACAGTGGTTAGCAAACTCATTAGTCAACAGAGCCAAAATCAACAGTATGACGATTGAAATTTCTTTTGAGAGCCACATTTTTTAAAGTTAAACTTCTTCAGGCTGTGGTATTTTGTGGAAGAGCCATACTCAAGGGGCCAACAAGTAGTATGTGGCTCTCGAGCCACAGTTTGTTGACCACTGGATTAGGATAACTGGCAGCTAGTAGGTTTGCAATGAAATGTTAGCTACTTTGTAAATGTTTACCGACGCCTGCTGTGGATCAACATTATTGATGGCACTGGGGATATCAGTGTGGACAAGGTAAATGGGGTCCTTGCCTTCACAGAGCCTATAGACTTGGATGTTACAGAGAAGTAAACAGGAAATTCCAATAGAGATGGGCAAGTGCAGAAGGTGACAGAGCAGATGAGGGCGCCTAAGACAGACTTGCAGGTACAGAGAAGACTTTGTGAAGGAGGCAATATCCAAGCAGGTGCCAGGGAGAAAGCAGGAGCTGGCGTTCACTCTTGTTCCTCCCAACTCCCTCCCACCCCGCTGTGAGGAATCTCTAACAAACACCATTTAAGCCTCTGCAGTACTTTAATGACATCTAATTGCTCCCTTGGGTTCTGCCTCAGGCTCCTGCCTTCTTCTCTGGCCCTTTCTCTGTCCAGCTCTCTGTGCTCCAGGAAGTTCTGACCATTCTTATTTCTCAGAGGTGCTGTATTTCCTCTAGTCACATGTTTCCTCCGTGCCCGTCACTTGGCCAAATTAATCTTTACTCACCCTTCCTATTTCAGACAGCTGGTGCTTCCGCAGTGGCCTCTGGGCAGGAGGAGAAGGCCTCTATTCTAACCTCCCTTCACTTCTCCATCATGGCACATGGCAGTTTCTACACGCTTATGTGTGATTCTCACCATGCATGTCTGCCTCCTTGGTGGGATGTGAGCTCCAGACGGGCATGGAACTCGGCATTGAACACGTGTTTGCAGAGAGCATGAAGAGGGCTCCTTGAAGGTGAACATGTTCTAAATCCAACAAACACGAGTCCCATCAGAGCTCATCACCATCTGCCTGCAAGGTGGGGATGTGGGGGTGAAGCAGCCCAGGGCACAGCCTGGCTGGAGGCCAGGGACTCAAGAAGGCCAGGTCCTGGGGCTTTTGTGAAGCAACTTGATAGATTTGGAGGGCAGGATGGGTGAGACAAAGGCATCATGGGTCACTACTCTCCCCCCCGCCACCCAATTTTAAATATTTAGACCCTTTAAGTATGTAGACCCTTGTCCTATGCACTAAACTACAATGAGGAGTAGTAATAACTTCAGAACATTCTGTGATGGGAAATTGAAATGTTAGAAGCTTGTTATCTTTGTGTCAAGAGAGCTTCTGCTTATGGAATTCACTAGAATAATCCAAAAGCTTATGTGAGTCTTAGAATGAAAACGCTGGTGTTACACTGCTGGGTTGTTGTTTTTTCATTGATTTTAGAGAGGAGAGGAAAGGGATGGAAAGAGAAAAACATCAATGATGATCAAGAATCATTGATCGGCTGCCTCCTGCATGCCCCCTACTGGGAGTTGAGCCTGCAATCAGGGCAAGTGCCCTTGAAGGGAATTGAACCCAGGACCCTTCATTCCAAAGGCCAATGCTCTACCCACTCAGGCAAACCACACTGTTGGGTTTTATTCACTCTCATCAGCTGTGGTGCTTAGGCAAAGTCTTTAGCTTTGTCTGTGTGCCTCAGTGTACACATCTGAAGTACACATGTAATGACATTTACTCATGAAGCTATAAAGCTGTTGCAAAGATTAGAAACAATATAGGTAAGTGGCTGGCACAGGGCAGGCACACAATAGGTGCTCAATACGTGGTGGCTGGTGCCTGTTATCCCCTTCTCATCATCATTCATTTATCTGGCTTCAGGAATTAGCCAACATAAAAAATGTATAGTCAAAATTATTATTGAAAAAACACACACACACACACACACAACAACAAAAAACCCTAGTTGATAAAATTTACCACATGTTTATGTGGTAAGCCCTCTGCTATGACTTGGTGTCACAGTAATGAAAGAGAAACAAGGATTCTGGCCACATAGAGCTGAGAGTTAGTGACGCCTTATTTATTTCTAAAAGGACTTTTCCAATTTAAACAGCAATTGGGGAGATAGATCTGTAAAATTTTGAAAAAGTAGGAAGAGAAATTATTCGTAGATTTACTACTTCGAAACAGCCATTGTAAACATTTTGGTAATGTTTTTTTTTCTTTTCTTCAGTCTCTCAGTCTGTGCTAATTATTTTTACTTAAATCTATGACAGAAGTATATTTCTGTGCTATTGATAATGCTTGGTGTAAGTAATTTTTAATGGATGCATAATGTTCTGTATAATGAATGAATTTACTAACCCACTCACCTGTCATAATATATTGTGCATAAAGACTTTTTCCTCCTGTGTTTTTGGAATGTTTCCTCAGGATAAAATCTCAGAACTGAAATATTTGCATGAAAGCTTCTGAGATTTTTAACATCCTGCTCAACTCTTTTTAGCTGTGGAGAAGCAAGTCCCACCTATGATATAGAAAATATTTCTTACAGTGTCCCTTTAAGAGGAGAGAAGATTGAACATTCTGCAAAGGAGATACAAAGTTAAAGCCATATTAATCATCCCGGCTTAGCTTGCAATGCTAAATATTAATGTCCCTCTTTGGTATGTGTGGCATATTATGTACAATTCATCTGAATATAAATAGTCCAGATTGTGACATTGCATTATTCATGATGAATCAACTGTCCATGCTCGGTGCAGCGCATCACTCAGAGATGCAGCACGCTCGCTAATGAATCAGCAGGTAGAAAATGGATTGTGAGCTCCAGGAAGGGGGAGTGAAAAGGTCTAACGTTTATTGAGCATTTATTATGTTCTAGGTGCTTTAGATGAATCAAATCACTTAATGAACAGTCCTCGAGGTTGGTAATTGATGTGCCATACAGTCTCCTTCCACTTTCTTCTTCCAAGGTTGCAAACCCCCTCCCGCCCCCATCCTACATCTTCACTAGTGACTTCTGCTCTTCAGCACTCAGGTAGCCTAACAGTGGGCTTCAGCATCACTGGACATGCATTATCTTCCTTGTGGAATTAGGAAGGTGAGTTGGGGACAGTGCGAAAATGAAGAGCTTGAGAAGAAAGAAACAAGCCAAGTGATAGTGGCACAGAGAGAAATTCTAGTAGTGAGCTTCAATAAACTATGTTTTTCTTCAGCTACAGCAACTCAGATCATTTTTTTTCTTTGCCACTTAGTACCAGGGAACTCTGCTGGGTGTCAGAAGGAACACAAGGGACCCTGCATGGCCCAATTACTCTTTTGAAAATATTGAAGCAGAGTCTTCAGAGAACTTTAGGAACACAGTGATCTTAGTTCCTGAAAAGCAGCATCTGTCATCCCTAATAACTCGTTTTGGGGCTCGTAGGTAACTAGCCCTCGGTCATATGTGAAAACACGGAAGTCTGTGGAATTTTGTGCCATTTAACAAAAGACATGTTGCACTTTTTTACAATGAGATACAAGGTCACTACATTTTTGGTTAGTTTATAGCCAGTAGGGAGACCCATCAGCTGAGTTACAGAGGCCGGATGTGGCCTTGTGCTGGAGGTGAGGGGGGCAAGGAGCCAGTTCTCATTTGCTTTTGGGCGAGAAAAGTCTTCAGCTAATGGATCCTAACATGGGGCATACACCTTTGACCGATGGGACAACTCTCCAAACTTCTTTCAGTTATGAGGCACAGGAATAGGGGAATAAAGGACGGATGTCCCCCAAACCATGTGAGATCCCATCTGTGTGCATCTTGAATTGGGGATGAAATAGATGCCAGACAGCAGCTGATTCTAGATAAGCTGGATATGAGGACTTGGCCAAGAACAATAGGCTCAGATTCTGGGAGTCTGTGGTTGCAGCCAGTTCCGGGAAGGTTTTAGGAAATCTGAGCTTCTAACTGATCGGGGTGGAAGCCTCTCTTTTTCACTGCCTCCATGGCAGGGGCAGTAGTGAGGGTGGTCAAAATGGCAGGAGACATGACAGGCTCTGGTTTTCTGATTCTCCCAGCAGAGGGAGCTGCTGAGTTGGGACGTTCTCCAAGGACTGGTGCTGGAGAATCACCCTCCTATGCAAAGCATCTTGCTAAACGCTGTGCTATTACAACTGATTCTGCTGTTGCTATTACTGCTATTACAACTACTGTTGCAATCACTTTTACAGTTACTATTAGTTTACTGTTACTATTCCGAGTTGATAGGGCAAGGCCAAATTCTGGCGGTCCCAACTATCATTTGCAATTTTTGTCAAATATCTTTCCTTTTGTTTTCTGATCCGTAAAGTGAAATAATAAGGCCACCGTGTCTGCTGTACGAAGATGTGATGAGTTTGGGGGCGGATTTTGAGGGCCTTTGAAAACCTCATGGTGCTGTGTAATATAAGGGGATATTGTTATGGTTGAACCACTCATCTAGGAAAGAAACATTTGAGATGTTTAATGGCAAGATGAAAAATAAAAATGTGTGCATTATTTACATTCAATGAATGTAAGTTTTATTTTAAAAAAACCTCCAAATTTCTTCCCCATGAATTTCCGTTGGAGAATCCAGTCATGACTAAATTGCCACACAATATACTCTAAAAGACCAGTCAACTTTAGTCATTTATCATGAGTCTCCAAGTTCTAATCAATATTTTATGAGAGTCTCATAAAACTAAGTATGTGAACCTCCGTGAAGCCTCTTAGCAATGCCTTCACGGAGTTCCTACTTAAGGTTATACACTGCTTCTTTAAGGGACATTCTCAAAGGTTTGTCCATTTGAACAATGCTTTCTTGTCTCTCTGCTAAAAACAAAAAGCCAAGGGTACTGTTCACTGTTAACATTCCTTGAATAAGGATGTGATAGCTTTCTACCAAGCTGTCCAGGAAAAGGAAGTGTTTACCCCCCGCAGATGTATTTGTGTGCTTGCTTTGTTCCGGAAAAACAGGTATTGTTGAATACTACATGTTTGCCCCTTCGCTGTTGCTTCCAGGATACAACAAATCCGACCCTCCGCTGTAGCAGTCAGTTGGTCTCAGGGTCCTTGGTGACAGCTGGTATGTCCTTCCCCAGATTTATCCCTGATGGTCTTTTCTTTGCATTGTGTTAGGCTTAAGAACACAAGGTGTGTTCAAAAACAGGGGATAAACCAGGCTGCAGGAGTTGCTGGAGGTAATGCTTCAAGTAGGCTGGGATATTTCAGTTACTTATTCACTCATGTGTAATTTCAATAAGTCCCTTAAACTTAACAACTGTGCTCACAATGTCTAGTCCAATGTGTGTGTGTGTGTGTGTGTGTGTGTTTAAAATATATTTTTATTGATTTCAGAGAGAAAGGGAGAGGGAGGAAGAAAGAGAAATATCAATGATGAGAAAGAATCATTGATTGGCTGTCCCCTGCATAGCCCACACTGGGGATTGAGCCCAAAACCTGGGCATGTGCCTTGACTAGGAATTGAACCATGACCTCCTGGTTCATAAGTCAATGTTCAACCACTGAGCAACACCGGCTGGGCTAATATAGTGTTTTTTGTTTTGTTTTGTTTTTTAGCTATCTAGAATCAGAGATTTTAGAACATAAAAGAACATTGAAGACCACCTATTATTGGATGTTAAAATGCATGGGCTTCAAAATCAGATACGCTAGGTTTCAAATGCTGACTTTGCCATATAACAGCTGTGTAACCTCAAGAAAATGTCTGAAATGCTTGAACCTTAGTTTCCTCACCTGTAAAGGAGGGATAGTGACGTCTAAATCATAAGGTTGATTACAATAATGATGATAATTTATGAAAACACTTAGCAGAGTACCTGGCACACGGAAGTTACATAACACATGGTAGTTACTTTATTTAAAGGAGGAACTATATTAGACAATGGGGGAATTTGAGATAATTAATGGTGTTAAGTGAATTGTTGGATTAAGATATAAAAACAACATTGTGAAGATCACATACATCTACCTATTTTAAAGCCTTCACAAGATCCAGTATGTTGATTATTCAGTTTATTTAATGGGACAGGATATGGACAAGGACCTGAGCTTTCAGAAGTCATACCAGGGGGATGATGGGTTCTTTAAGCAGGAGACAAAGTGTGAAACAAAGTTTTAAAAAGGGCCTAAATACTTTTTAAGGAGATGAAAGGATGTTGGTGATCATTTCATTTACCATAGTTACTTGATTCAAACACCTATATTCCTAATGCTTTCTTATCATAATCTCAGCATAGAGAAGGGTGAATTTTATAGTGACTGCCCATATATCAACAACCTACTTCCTAGAATTATATTTTATTCTACTTGCTTTACTATATATTAATCTATATCTGTTGATACATCTATCTTTTCATCCATCCATACACCCACTCACCCATCCACCCACCCAACTCATGCATTTTCATGCATTTCAAAATAAGCAGCAGTCAGTATGCAGAGCATTAATTAGAGTTCAATATTTGTTTACAGTTCTTTTTTTAATAAAATTTACATTCATTGAAATGCACAATTCGTAAGTGTAGCATTAAGTGGGTTTTGATAAATAAATATGCCTGTGTAGCCCAAGTACCTATCAAAACAGAGGACATGCGCTAGCCAGTTTGAATCAATGGCTAGAGCATCAGCCTGTGTAGACTGAAAAGTCTCAGGTTCAATTCAGGTCAAGGGCATGCACCTTGGTTGCAGGCTCCTTCCTGCCCCGGGCCCTAGTTGGGGCCCATGCAGGAGGCAACCAATCAATGTGCGTCTCTCACATTGCTGTTTCTCTCTGTCTTTCTCTCTGTCTTCCAGTCTCTCTCTAAAAAAAAAAAAGAAGAAATAAAATCAACAGAAAAGTATTCCTGGATGAGGATTAAAAAAAAAAAAAGACAGAGGATATTACTGCCACCCCAGAAAGTTTCCTGGAATCTCTTTCCTGCCAATCCCCACTCCCCTTTCCTCCAGAGGCACTAACTGTTTTGATTATTTTTCCCCACCAGAGCTTAGCTTTGCCTGTTATGGTTTCATATAAATGGAATCATGTACTATCTACTTTTTAAAAAATATATATTTTGTTGAATTTTTACAGAAAAGAAGGGAAAGGGATAGACAGAAACATCGATGAGAGAGAGACATTGATCAGCCGCCTCCTGCATGCCCCCTACTGGGGATGTGCCCTCAACCAGGATACATGCCTTTGACCGGAATTGAACCTGGGACCTTTCGGTCTGCAGGCTGATGCTCTATCCACTGAGCCAAACCAGTTTCGGCCTATCTACTTTTTGTGTTTGCTTATTTCACTTAGCATGATGTCTGTGAGATTCATCTATATCATTGCATGTAGCAGGAGTTTCTTCTGCGTGTTGAGGGGTAGTCCCTGGATGAAGACACAAACAACTGTGCCAGCTTTTGGCTGGTATAAATAGAGTTGCCACTGACATTAACGTACAAGGGTTTTTGGACATATACTTTAATTTCTCTTAGGTAACGACCACCTGGGAGTAGAAGCGCTGGGCCATAGTCTAATTGTGTGCTTAGTTTTATTAGAAACTGTCAGAACTTTTTACCAAGCGGTTGACCATTTTACCTTCCCACCAACAATGTATAAGGGTTACAGTTCTTCTACATTTTGGTCAATGCCTGGTGCTTTAGTCTCATAACCTTAGCCATTCTGTTGGGTGTGTAGAAATTAAAGATGTAATTTTTTCCACCTTTAATATTATTTGGGATGCACCTTGCAATCTGTGTCAGCATTTGCATTGGTTTGCTGCTTTTTAGTGTTCTCCCTTCCCCCGAAACAAAAGATCTTATTAAATCCATCGTGCTTGTTACAATCAAGAGCATCTTTTATGGAGGAAATCCCAGACTCAGAATATTGCTGCAGAGAGCTCCAGCACAGGGAAGGATGTCTGTGATGCTCAGGACAGGGATCTCAGGGCCTAGGACAGTGCCTGGCACACAGCATCTGATGAAAGGATGGATGGGTTCATTAATGAATTCATGGTCTGTCCTTGCATAAGGCTACTTTGGATCATCTGGGCTTTTGACTGGACCTGAAAAACAGAATAGATGCATGGGTTCTATTATAGCACCCCCCATCCCTGCCCCAAGCCCTCTTTCCTAATTATTCTGTTCAACTCAGACATCCAAAGAGGCACAAATCACAAGCCAAGTCTGCTGGAAGGTCACAAGGTGCTGACTTCATGCGAAGTCAATCAAACTTCACGTAGACATTGGAAACCATGCCCACGCTTCTGGGAGCCAGTCAGTCCATACTTGGAAATGCTCAAAAGGGCAGGAAACTAATCACTTGGTTTTGATCCATTAGCTCAGCTGTAATGTAGCAGAGCTAATGCAGTCATATAGGCAGCAGACAGCTTCTCTGGCAGGAAAAAAAAATAGAGATCTTCTTTCACTTTTGCAATGAAAATTAAATGTGGAAATAATTCCCTGCTCCTTTTTGGAATATTACTGTGCTATTAACTAGGCTAAGATCATTAAAAAGTAATGGCATGAGGTTGCATGCATCATTATTTTAAGATAGATTAAATGAAAATATACTGTTGATCTTTTCTGCTTCTCACCTCATCCCTGGCTTACTAGGCCTAGGTAAGGACCACCGTGAACATATATTTTCATATAATAAAGTTATGGCTTTGGCCTTGGAAAAGGAAATCTGGGTTTTTAGAAAATGGACTGGCAGCCTTCCTAATGTGTCTTTTCTGATTTTTTTTAAAAGCATGTTTTTATTAGTACAAAATTAAGAGTGCTTCTTAGAAATGGAGCTGCTCAGAAAATGGTTATAAAGTCCACGACAGGCTTGACAGAAGTACACTTTCCTTGTTGCTCTTTTCAGGGGGGGAAAGGTCCGTGGAACATTACATGGGCCTTGTTACAGTCCCTGGGACCTGCTTATTTTTTCTGTAGGACTATGGCTTCTACAGTCCCATGTTAATGTAAATGAAGATGGACACGCTGCCCCACAGAAACTCGGGTACTTTTATGGGCCACATGGTGTATCCATACTGTCTGGATGCGGGGAGGAAGGAGAGGATTTGATCCTAGAGAAAAAGCTTTCATGAAGACATTATGAGTTCCAATTATGGTAACTTCCCACATTTCCTCCTCCTTCCCACTCCTTCCAGCACACTACAGCAACCCTGGTGACAGAGAGGGTGGTTGTAGCCGGAGCATAATCAGAAGTGACTGCACTATTATCCTCAGTCCAGAGAGGTGTCATCTGTGCCCAGCCTGAATATATGTGTCGGAAGGGAACGTCGCTGCTTGTCCTCTCCTGGGGCTGGGAGGAGCCTGTATGTGGCTCCCAGGCTTTCAGATGCGGTTGTTTAACACAGGCATTCTAACTTTATTACCTCGCAAGGGAAAGACCAAAGAGGAAACATGCAAACAGGCATTCTAACTTTATTACCTCGCAAGGGAAAGACCAAAGAGGAAACATGCAAACAAAATGCTTTCTAATGGTGAATGGACCCAGGAGCAGTATCTGGAAGCTTTGTTCTCCTTTCAAGTTCACTATCAAATCAATGTTAGACCTGCATGTGAATTTACATGTTATGACCCAACAGGTTGTAGTTACAGCACTGTTTATTCCTCCCTATGACAAAAGCAAATGTTTTCATTGAGGAGAATTTGGAAAATTCAACAAAGTATAAAAAAGAAAATTAAAATTCTCCATAATGCTATCCATCAGCATCACTGTTAGCATTTCAGGGTGTTTATATTCGGATTCTCCATCCCTACACACCTTTTAGATAATTTACATAATTATGATCATACATTATGTACAGCTTTACACCTGCTCTTCTTTTCCTAACATGCTTTCACAAGAAAGTTCCTGTGTCATTAAAAATTAAATCTTCATGAAATCTAAATGGTCTTTTGAACTTTATACTCTAATTAAAGAGTTTTGCATAATTTTATTTGCACACACAATTAAATATCATGTGATTTGCTTAGGATTTCAACTACACTATTACAGAAAATTCTTTTTTCTTATTCTTTGGTATGAAAGAGAAACATCAATCAGTTGCCTCCCACACATGCCCCAACCTGGGATTGAACCCTCAGATTTTTGGTGTATGGGATGATGCTCCAACCAACTGAGCCACTGGCCAGGACTTATGGGAAATTTTTAGCACTCACCCCAAAACCACACTGTTTACCTTTAATTAGAGAGCTTGTCCCTTAACATGTCCTGAAGGGTAACAAGGAAAAGAAATTTCTCATAGACTCTCCCTCCCCCAATAGTGTTCTTTCCTTGGGCAAAACACAATTTCTGAGTCAGGGAATGCTTTAGACTGGAGAAGTGGCTGCTCTGGGCCTGTAAGCCCAGAGTGGGCCCTGAGGCAGAGCTGGAGCCCAGGTCTTGGCCTCTGAGACAGCAGTCGGGTGTAGGCAGGAATGAAAAGTTCGGTGCAGGGCATTCAGATACAACTTGGGCAATCAGAAAGAAAATCAACCTAAGTCTTTGAGAAGACAAAGCAGATTGTTGCTTTGATACCCAGGGGAAAGGTCACCTGCTTTAGAGTTGGAAAGATGTGAGTTCTATTTATGTTTCTACACTTATAAGCATTGTGTGCCTGGGCAAATTCTTAGCCTCTCTGAGCCTTACTTTTCTTATCAATAAAATAGAAAAGATAACTAGTGACTTTATGCGATTATTGGGAGAACTGAATGAGATAATGTACACAAAGCTTTGGGTATGCTGTCAGTAAATGGAACTTGTTGCTGTTGTTTATGATTAGGACTAGAGGCCCAGTGCATGAAAATTTGTGCACCCCTCCTTCAGCCCAGCCTGCCCCCTCTCACAGTCTGGGAGCCCTCAGTGGATGTCCTACTGATGGCTTAGACCCGCTTCCCACGGGGAGTGGGCCTAAGCCACAGTCTGGCCTCCCTCTGCAGGAGGTGACCAGGTCAATCAGGAGAAGGTGCCACCCCATTACCCCACTGCTGGTGCCACTGCTGGCTGCTGCAGCTGCTGGCCCTCCTCAGCCCTCGCAGTTGCTGCAGCTTTGTCCCAAAGGACATCCAGAAGATGTCTGGTCTAAGCAGTCTAATTTGCATATTACCTTTTTATTATTATAGATTATCACTGTCTTCCCCAAGTTCCCCAGTGGTGGAAACATTTGAATAGTTAAACACAGTACATCTGTTTTGGAACCAGCCTTCTGGAACCAGTTTTAGCACGTTCAGCCACCTTCTGCACGCTCCGTACTGGGGATTGAGCCTGCAACCAGGGTAGGCGCCCTAACCTAATACATCGGTCAATATTCAATCACTGAGCAACACCGGCCAGGCAGGTCAGTTTATTTTTATTAAAAGTTTGTAAAAAGAAGAGTATTGTGCTGTGAGGTTATGAGGATGGAAGTAAAAGGAAGTACTATAGTCTGTAAGTAAAAGGAAGGCAGGTATGTCATTTAACATAATACATTATGTTATAGTCTATAAGTAAAAGGAAGGCAGGTATGTCATTTAACATACTACATTACGGCAGCAGTTGTGCTGTGCTTGCTGGGGACACAACTGTGAGATTGGTGGCACATCCACCCTCATGAAGTCCATCCTCTTTGCAGGTTGCCTGTGCTTACATTTCTGCCTGGTTGTTAAAGGGTTCTGTTCTGATGAGCTATGCATCTTGAAAGCTGTTTCTTGGCCTCCCATCCAGAATAGGGGCACATTTGGAGAGGTGTGTGTGTCATGGGCAATTAGGATATCACAGTGGGTGCTCTGAAGGAGGCAGGATGGGGTGCTATGGGAGAACATAGTCCGCAGGAATTAGATTTTTGGAAAGACTTTCTGGGACCAGTGATATCAACAAGGAAAATACCTCACATTCTTTTCCTACAGAGCTGTTCACAGCCTTAAGTGATCATGGGGTTGCCGAGTTGAATTGTAATTTGGTGTTCAGGATACTCCTTTCCAGAATGACACATCCTTTCCGGATAAGTGTCGCTCTCTCGAGAACAAAATCAGGAAAGAGAAAAGACTTGTCTAGAACTGCAGCTTAGCCGAGGAGGAATGGCTGAAAAGGTAGAATGGAGTGAATATTCCAAATGAAATATTCATGGGAGCAGGAAATAGGATCTGCGCTTAATAAAAGGGTTGTGCAAGGTTTCAAGCGGGCCCCCTGTGCTTCTCTGCAAATTATGCCACCGTCCCCTGTCCCATGTGGACATTAAAATATATAATTAATGTTCACTGTTAATAATACATCTCTAATTTCCAGTTGCAAAAATATAGCCTTTTCCTCTCTTGGAGGATCACCTATATTTTGTCATTAACACTTTGTCATCAGAGGCAAAGGATGATTTAGATGGACAATTATACCGACAGGCAAGCTGCTGCTTTGAGCTGGGGCCAGACCCTTCAGGGAAGGACTTCATTTATCACCTGGGACTTAGCATGGCTCTTCCGCTGATTTATGGAAGGGAAGGATGAGGACCCTGTGGAGGGTTTCGGCCCCGGAGGATTAGTAATAATAAATAGAGCACCCGGAGGCCCAGCTGTCAGAGCCAGAGCAGCTCTGCTGAGAGGGCGGAGAGGTCTGATTATTGGTCCAGTTCCTGAGAACACCTGGCTCAACAGAGCTGAATGTCCGGTGACCTGCTGCACACCTGCACATGGACTTCTCACTGGCACAGGAAACTCAGTGCAATCAAATCGAGTGCTTTCTCCTTGAGTGTGTTTTTCTTCCAGTGACTCCTGTCTTGTCTACTTAATGTCTCCAGCCAGAGACCGGGGAGTCATCCAATGACCACCCGCTCCTTGCCAAACAACCACCGCTTCTTTCCAAGCGCTTCCTCTTCCAGGAGCTCATCAGTCCCTACCAAAGCCTTGAGGTGCAGGAGGAGTGGGATCTGTATCTCTTTATTTTAATATAAGAAATTAAGATGCCTATAATCACTGGTAATTAATGACTGTCAGAATTTAGTAATCAGTGGGCCAGTGTTCTTCCCAGCACACCATCTTGGATCAGGACCCTGTTGGTCCCTTCTTTTTTGTTTTCATTTTGTAATCCTCACCTGAAAATACACTGTTACTGATTTTAGAGGGAGATGTATGTGTGGGGGGTGGCGGGGGGAGAGAGAGAAACATCAATCAGTGACCTCCTCTACACAGCCCAACTGGGGATGGAACCGGCAACCTTTCCATGTATGAGGCTTTGCTCCAATCAACTGAGCTGCACCAGCCAGGGCCTGTTTCCTTCTTTATTCCCCCTTCTTTTCTTTTGTGCCCTAAAAGGACTTTTGGGTGCTCACAGTTGCTCAGCCTTTCCCATTGGGATAAATCCTATTCTCCCTCAGGAAGAAAAATGCTAAGATGATCTTTGATGATCTGTCTTCATCAAAGCTTATCTACACTGCATGCTGTTCTCATATATATTTTTTGAGTTGGTTAATGTCATAATTTAATGAAGATAAGCTGACAGTGCATTAACCTTTGCTCAGTAACATTTTCAAAACAGCATCTGCCCTAGCCTCAAATGTTGAAATTTCAGTCCTGCCTTAGGAGAAAGATGCTCTGGAGAGTGTGGTCAGGAAAGACCTGGGCTAGTATCTCAGGCACATCTGAAGTATTAGCATCTTCTACTTTGACCTTTTTAGGAAAAGCATGAAAGATTGACATTTCAGGAGTAATTATGTGCCTTTACTGAAAGGCAGTCCACTTGGCCCAGTGGAGGCAAGGGGATGACCTTAGGGCCTTCCACGTTTGAATGACTTTGTTGTGCAATATAGATTCTTGCATATGATTTCTTTTAGGCTGCACAAAATCTATTTGTGGGACTTTATATAGATGCAGAATTTGACTTAGAGCAGTTAAGTAGCTAACTCAAGTTCACACAACAGGTCCTTGAAAGGACGTGGGCCAAAATCCAGTTCTTTGGATTCCTAGATACACAGTGTTGGGGTGAGGGAGATCAGAGTTTGGGGGTATCAAGTGAAGAGATTCCAAAGATGGATGGCAAGGCTAGGACTCTAAGGTAGACCCAGATACACGGGTTCTAAATTGGTTGCACCATATATGAACTATGAGACCTCGGGAATAAGCTAGTTAAATCATCTCCCAGACTTTCTGTTTCTTATCTATGGCTTGTGCTAACTACTTCAACAATCCTCCTTTCTTTAACTTCACAAGTATGTAGGACCCCCCACTAGTGAAGCTATGAAATGCTTGTGGACTGTAAAGTGCAATGCAGATTTCTGGGCACAAAAACACAACTGGAGGAATTCTGTTTTTGGCCCCTAGAGCAGCAAGTGTCTGTAGGCATTTTGCAGCAGTAGGAAATAGAACAAGACAACGAAGACCAGGGACTTTTAGAACCTTGAAACTGTTTGGTCAAATTCCTTAGCTACAAGTAACAGAATTCAAATCTAAGCAAAATGGCAGTCTATAAGAACCATAGGATATTTCAGGGTGTGTGTTCAGTGATATGAGAACTAACTTGACAGAGGCCAAGGTAAGTTTGGAAGAAGGGGTGGTGTTGTGTATAGAGGTTGATGGGTCAGTGATTCCTTTTCAGTGTGTGTCTGACTTCCTGGGCTCAGGAAGTACTCTCCCTCAGTAGTACTCAAGGGCTGTTTTATTTTCTTTTGTCTCCAGGGTGGGGTCAGGAATGATTTTAGTCTCATGCTTACTTGGGAATAAGTATGAGATGAATTGTTTATTAACTCCTTCAGCCTTAATGTTACTTTTACAGTTAGTGTACCTAGCTGGGATTTTTTTCTGCAGAAAATACTCATCTCTCTAACATGATTGAACTGCTCCAGTGGGTGCAAGCCCCCTATTCTTTGTAAAGACTGACTGGTCCTCAGCATATTTTATCTTCCTTCATGGGATTGCCTGGCCCTTTTTGCTGTTAAATAGCCCATCTCAAATGTAGATCCATCTGGCCCTCTTGTTCTGAAATTCTGTCCCCAAGTGGACTTGTATGGATTTGGAATCCTTTTTATTTTGAATTAACTAGTTAATCCATAAAGGGTCTACCCCTGTTCTGCCTGATTGGATTGGTTTAGTGATCAGAATGTCTAGGACCTTCATCCTTTGAGGGGTTTGTCTCAGTTGAAGTGACACCTGAGAATGTTTAGTATTTCAAAAATCTGTAGCCCCAGTCTCTTGACCTGAGATCTGGCACTCAACATGAGTGATTCAAATTTCCCAGAGTCTTTATGCTCCTAAGTGAAGTTTCCATCTCTAGAGGCATACTTGCTCCAAATTTGGTGAAGGAGCCTTGTTTCCTGAAGGCAGTGACTTCGGTCGATGAGATGTTCTGCAGAGGAAGAAGTAGGATGGGCAACTCTTTTGAAGACAAAGCTTATCCACATGCATGTCCTTCCTTCTTTGAAACCTCCATGAGGAGACTTATGTTTGCCGCCAGGCTGTAAGGCAGGCTGCTGGTTTTGCTGTATGGGCTTCCCCAATGGCTGTGTCTTCGCTGATGTCTACTCTTTAACAGTTTATGCTGGAATTAACGTGTTTTGGCTTCATTGCTGCTGTGATTTCTTATTGTATAACTTGGGAGCAAACTAAACTGTAGATGTGTGTTATGATGGTGGAGCTAAAGATCTGATTCCACGTTTGCCGCTGAAGTGAGAAATACAAGCCGGTGGGTCAGGGGAATGAGCTGTTCATGAATGAATGGGGCCTTTGAGGAGCTCTCCGGGGATGATCTACTACAGCAGTGGTCAGCATACTCATTGGTCAACAGGATGGGAAACCACGGCTCGAGAACTGCTGTGGCTCACGAGCCGCAATTTGCCTACCACTGTGCTATAGGAATTTGTACTTAAAAGCTTTCTGGGAGGCTGGCAATATTTTTTATGTACTGGCCTTTAAGATGACAAACTTTACCCCAGCCCCTACCTCTTATTGGCTGCCAAAGTGAGACCCAAATACAAGCCGATGTGATAGTTCAAGGCCTATTTGTGTCTGGACACACCATAAAATTCTGCAAAAATTCTCCGGGGGTGTTTCTGGGGCAGGGGGAGTATGTGTTATGGGTGGAAAGCAGCCTGGGATTTGGATCCCAAATCCCTTCTTTAACCACAGATATTCTCTCGGGTTTGTTTTGTTTTGATCTGTGTTAAATATAGAGTCCCAGATCTCTTATTTTAGAAGAATCTTATGTCAGATTTTTAGACACAGAAGCAGACTAACTTACTTAGGCCAAAAAAAAAAAAAAAGAATTTAGTAAAGCGAAATGAGGGGCACAGAGAAGGAAAAGGGAAGCTGGACCAGCAGCTGCTGGAGGCTAAGACCTGGGACAGCACTGGGGTTGAGGCAAAGGAATTAATGGGTCCTATTTTTAGGGGTCCAATGGTTTTGGGCCTTTGTGTTAGAAAGTGGTTTTGGGATTTGTGTTCAAATTTCCAGGAGCAAGAGTCTGATTGGTTTGGAGTAGAAGCATTCCTGGATTGGGTAAATTGTCTCATTCATAAGTGTTTTTAAAAATTAAGGTAATATATTGATCGTATATTAAGGTAATATATTAGTAGCAGTGATGAGACTATACTGGATGTTTCTGAAAGAAGCAGGACCTTGAGAAGCATGAAGAATGATCAAATTTGGCACCATTTTTTGTGCTCATCTTCTGGCAACAAGCAATAAAATCTCTGCCACCCTTCTTCACCGCACCCCTCCAGGTTGACCCACCACCCATCTCCGCTGGTAATAGGTTATAGCCAGGCCTCTCCATGGCTTGGTTCAGGCGTCCACACTATGACCAGGGATAGTGACAATACCCACCTGGCATTCTAACCAAGCCAGGGTGGGGGGAAGGGTTCGCTATAGGAAGGTTGAGCTAAAGGAGGTGATCATGGATGCTGGGTGGAGTCCAATAACCACCAGGATGACAATAGAGATGTCATGCCAAGAGGATTGTTTGCTAAAAGGAAGATGGCATCACCGGATGCTGTTTTTTTAGACCACTGAGTCTTTATGCTGGAGATTTTGGGCAAGCCAGTGGTCTTGGCCAGTGGTTCTTCAAGTGTGGCCCCTGGATCTGCAGCATCAGCACCACCTCGGACTTGGTTAGAAATGCAGCTTCTCACTCAGGCTCCACTCTGGCCTTTGGAACCACAGTCTCTGGGAGTGAGCCCAGCACTCTGTTCTAATAAGCCTCCATGGAATTCTGATGCACGTGAAGTTTGAACATCACTGATGTGTTAGTAGCTCAGAATGGTAGGCAAATGTCAGCAATGCTTTTACTCCTCCACCTCCAACATTTGCTCTTTTGTCATCTCCCTCCCTCCCCCCCCC
>PVJN01027411.1:0-28118 GCA_004026805.1 Lasiurus borealis
TACTCTCCTTCTCATTCAGGGTATGTGTCCTCCCCTCATCTCTCTGGCATGTCCGACCCAGGACATGACTGGCTCTGGGTGGTTTTGGGTCCCTGTTCTGGGCTCCATATGCCCTGGCACAGAAGGCTGGGCCTGTTTCTCATTGTAACAAGGTTGCACTAATTAGCAGCCTTTGATTTTGCATATGGAGAGGGGATGCAAATGAATGCAAAGCGGTATGCAAATCAGCAACATCCTGGCGCTCCCAAAGAACTAGCTTGCAATACTGATGTCATAACAATGTATATTAATAGTCCATCGCACGAAGGCATGCGACGTTTCCAAAAGAGGTCCTTATCGGGGGCGGGGGGGGGTTCTTTTTTGCTGGGAGCCTCGTGACTTTATGCTGAATTCTAAGTTTATGATCCTCCGCAAAGAAGTCTATTTATTGGCCACAATGCTCTGTTCTCTGGAGAGGATTCTTATCGGCAATCGATTGTGGAAAAGAGGCACAGACGTGGAAGTTGAGCTGTATAGACTGTGGTTCAGAGACCTGCTCTCTGCCTGGGCAAGCAACTTAACCTGACCTCAGTCTTCACAGCTGTACAATGGCTGCAACCGGCCAACTCCTTGGTGGAAACGGAAGGAGAGAATGTCTCAAAGCCACCTGAGGTATCACAGGCGCTCAGGAATTGCTCATGACCTTCTCCACATTCACTCCTTCCTACTTGGTCCTACTTGGGGAGACTAAATTGGCAAATAATGAGAACGGAGGTGAGGTGGGGTGGGGGTGGGGGGTGGAGGGAGGCGGGGCTCCTCACCCTCTCCTAGTCCTTGCCTGCCCTGCATGGCTTGTCATTCCATTTAACGTACGTTTCTAACACAAAGCGGGGCCACAGCCCAGTCCTGTGTAACCAGGACCCCAGCATCTTCCAAAAACGAGGCGAAGATTCTGTCTTGCTCCCCAACGAAACACCACTGAGAAATAGCAGCTAGTCTCCCAAAGCCACCTCTGTCACCCAAGACAGTGAGTCCCTGCTCTCCCTTTCAGGGTTCAGTTCAAGCACCGCCGTCCTAGAAGCCTTTTCTGGGGCCCCTGGGAGTCGGGACTCCCCTCGGGGCCCCCAGACACCTTATGCCCCCCCCCCCCCACAGCTGGGCTATTACCCCAGCGTGGCGTCTCTTCCTCTCTAAATAGACTGGATGTTTCTTTTTCTTTTTTTCAATATATTGTATTGATTTTTTTACAGAGAGGGAAGGAGAGGGATAGAGAGTTAGAAACATCGATGAGAGAGAGACATCCATCAGCCGCCTCCTGCACGCCCCCTACTGGGGATGTGTCCGCAACCAGGATACATGCCCTTGACCGGAATTGAACCCGGGACCCTTCAGTCCGCAGGCCGACGCTCTATCCACTGAGCCAAACCGGTTTCGGCTAGACTGGATGTTTCTTGTGGACAAGGACTGTTTCTGAACCATCTTTGTGACCTTAGCACGGGGAACCGGGCCTGGCACAGACACAAGTTAGGAAGGAAGCGGAAGAGGGAGGATGAAAGTGTCTATGCAGGCTGGACCCCCAGCACGGGCCATGCAGGAGGCAGCTGGTCCATGATTCTCTCTCATCACTGATGTTTCTGTGATTGAAGGAAGAAGCATCTTCACATATTTGGCTGGAGCCAAGCACACGCACACACACACACACACACACACACACACACATACACACACAGTTCCCCACAACAGAACCCTGATGCAAATCAGACTGAAATTCCGGAAATACCTGAACTTGGGTCCCTGGCAGCATGCCCCTTCTTCTCAGGGCGGAAGGAGACACAAGGACGCAAACATCCTCTCGGGCAGCGATCTCTTGCCCTCTGGGCAGGCAGAGGGGCTTCTGCCCAGGGTACCACGTGCCCCAGACCAGCTGCATCCTCCCTGGTGGAACATCTGAACACTCGGACCCTGTGCTGAGGACGCTATAGTGACTATTGTATAGTCCGTGCTGCAGCCTGCAGCCTGACGCATGAGGCAGCCACGTGAGGCCACGGAGAGGGTGAGCGATCACACGTGTGCGTGCACAACCACGTGACAGGCAGGCACGTTCAGGGTGCACGCAGACCCACCTTCAGGCTACGTGCACACACACACCCACCCACCCAGGCAGACAATCTACTCACGGGCAGCTCGGAGATTGGCATCACCCTCCTCTTTGTTCCTAAACAGCCAGCCGCTGCCCTTGAGGAGCAGGGTGTCTCTGAGAGTCGCCAGGCCGAGTGCACAGGCGGGTCCAGCCTGCCCGCTCCACCTGCCCCGGCCCTCGGCTCCGCCCCGCCCCTTCCGGCTCCTCCCGGGCGGCCTGCCAATGAACACACTCGGTGGCCAGAAGGCAGAGGGTCAGCTGCGTGACCTGGGGACCTCCGGGCAGCAACCTGGTCTCTCACGATGGTTCCCCAGCATTTTTGGGGGGGAATTATCCTCACTTTGCGGGGAAGAAGCTGAGCGATGAAGTGAGCGGCCTGAGCTCACGCGGCGACGTGGCCATACACATGCGGGTCCCCAGAACAGAGGCCGGGCCCCAGGCCGCTGTGTCCCGGGCCCAGGCTTGCTCCACGGCTCGGAGACCTTTGTAATCAAGCTCTTAGGACAAGTCCCAAGATCTGGGGTACAACCCCTCAGCCCCAGAGACGCAGACCCTCTCCGCAGGGGTACACGGAGGGGCAAGCACCACCCTGCCCACGTGAGACATTTTGCACCCAGCCAGTGTGGCTCAGTGGTTGAACGACCTATGCACCAGGAGGGCACGGCTCGGTTCCTGGAAGGGGCATAGGCAGGCTCCATCCCCAGTGTGGGGCATGCAGGAGGCAGCCGATCAATGATTCTCTCTCCTCATTGATGTTTCTCTCTCTCTCCCTCTCCCTGCCTCTTGAAAATCAATATATATTTTTTTTTAATAAATATCTCACTTTGCCTGCTGTTGACCAAACGCTCCCTGGAAGGAGGGCCGGGCAGGAGAAATGGAGAAGTGGATGACGGAGGGAGAAAGGAAAGGGATAAATAGAAAAAGAAAGAGAGAGGGAGGGAAGGAGGGAAGGGGGAAGGCAAGTGGGGAATCTACCTTAGAGCAGCAAGCGGACGTTTTCCACGGAAACGGAAGTGCCTGCCTGGCTCAGGAAGCCATGAAAGAGGAAAACGGTAAACCACGTTCCACCGGGAGGCAGGGTGAGTGCCGGGCTTGGCCAGCGGAATTCAGAAACGCTCTCCTCCTCCAGTGGCGCTCCGGGCTCTCACCTATGCCAGGGGCGGTGGGGGCTGCCTACAAAAGGCAGGCTTCACGCACACCCCTGTCTCTTCAGCTTTTCTTTTAGCCCAGTCACATTCAGGGCTCATTTTATCTCTTCCTCCGCTCTCAACTTCAGAGATATAAAAAAAAAAAGGAGGAAAAGAAGGAGGGAGAGAGGAATACGCAGAGGGATGTGGGCAAAACTGGCACCTGCCTGAACACCACGCAGGGACTTTCCTCCAGAGCAGTGGTTCTCCACCTTTTTAATGCTGTGACCTTTTAATACATTTCCTCACGTGGTGGTGACCCCCAATCTTAAAATTATTTTCGTTGCTACTTCATCACTGTCGTTTTGCTCCTGTGAATGAATCATCATGTAAACATCTGTTTTCCGATGGTCTTAGGCGACCTGGCTAGCAGTTTTCGACCTGTGGGTCTCGACCCACAAGTTGAGAACCACTACTGTAGAGTCCAGACCAAGGTGCTAGAGGTGAGTGGATTTTCCTCTGAAACGCCCAAGCCCTGTGCCAAGCCAGGGGACTAGGAACGGAACCCAGCCTCGGACCCTCTTATCTGGGACTGAGAGGTAGTCTACGTCCCGGCTCCTGGGGGCCTGCGAAGACTCAACCTATATATGGCGTCTGCAAAAAAGCTGGGCAGAGGGGCAGGGGCCTAGCAAGCTGGCTGGAAACTCGACTCCCTTCCTCTCCCACTTCGGGCCCTACTGTTGGGTAATAATTACTCGGAAAGTTAAGGGGCTTTAAAACAACAGCATTCATCATCTCACCGTTTCTGTGGGCCAGGAATTGGGGAGGCATTTCTCCAGGCGCCTGCTGCGCGTGGGCCTCTCCGCAAAGCTGCTTGAGCAGCCTCACAACATGGCCGCCGGCCGCCCCAGAACCCGGGACCCCAGGGACAGCAAGGAGGGAACCACGGGGGCTCGTGGCCCAGCCTGGGAAGTCACACATCATCGCTCCCTCCACAGTCTTATTTTGTTGCAGGTTAAGTCCAGCCAACACTCCAAGGGAAGAACATTAGCCGCCCACCTTTAGAAGTGGAGAATGTAAAAAATAAAATAAAATAAAATCGAGGACTGGCGGAACTGGTTTGGCTCATCGAATAGAGCATCGGCCTGTGGACTGAAAGGTCCCAGGTTCGATCCCCGTCAAGGGCATGTACCTTGGTGGCAGGTGCATCCCAGTCCGGGGTGTGCAGGAGGCGGTTGATCGATGTCTCTCTCTCGTCGATGTTTCTAACTCTATCCCTCTCCCTTCCTCTCTGTAAAAAAATCAATAAAATATATTAAAATAAATAAATAAATGAATAAATAAAGTGTGCCACCCTTTAAAAAAAAAAAATCGAGGACATATTTGAAAACCACCATGGAGGCTCCCCGTAATGGTTTGGGAAATAGGTGAGCCATTGTGGGATGAGAGAGTGGTCTGGCCACAAAACTGTCACACCTGCCACCACGGTCAATGGTCCCTTCCCTTCCCTCAGCATTCCCAGTCTGCCTCCGGTTCACTACTGACACTCTGACTGTCAAAATGGATACCATTTCTTTCTTTTTTTAAAAAATATATTTTATTGATTTTTTTACAGAGAGGAAGAGAGAGAGATAGCAAGTCAGAAACATCGATGAGAGAGAGACATCGATCAGCCGCCTCCTGCACGCCCCACAGTGGAGATGTGCCTGCAAGCAAGGTACATGCCCTCAACCCAAATCGAACCCGGGTCCCTTCAGTCCGCAAGCCGACGCTCTATCCGCGGAGCCAAACCGGTCTCGGCATGGATACCATTTCTTATGACATCGCAGTACACCCATCCCCCAGCCCGCTTTTTCTGCTTCACATTATGTGTCTGAGATTCATCTCTACGGATCACATGCGACTCCGGTTCATTCCTTTTCACTCGCACCTAATACTCTCTGCATAATAAGTTTACTTTGTCCAGCCTCCCGTGAATGGACACCCAGATGCGCGGTTTTGTGCCATCACAGAGACTAAATATCTCCCTGGCACCTGAGCATCCGCCGGGGAGTGTAATTAGGAGTAACGTCGCTATCGTGTGATGGTGCCAAATGACTCTCTCAAGTCTCTAGCAGAACAAACAGCATTGGAGCGCTCTAACCGCGGTGAAAAACTGGGTTCACGTTACACCATGCAATTAGCTGTTTAGGAGAAGCCTCGTCTGCTGGGTTGGAATGAGCCTGCCGCCCCCTGTAAGAATCCTTTCAACCGCGTCCCCAGGAGGCAGGCAAGCAATCCTTGCTTGAACTCCTGGAAACATGCGGGGGAATCTTGTTGCTTTCCCTGTGACCCTCTCTGCAGAGCCAGAATAATTCGGGAAAAATATTCCTTTCCTTTGGCAGTGCAGCCGCAGCCCAGGGGGTGTGGCCCAAGGAAGAAGGAGTGAGTGATGATGACGGTGGTAGGATGATGAAGGGGTGGATCACAGAAAGGCCATTCTGTGACTCCCCTGAAGGCAACGGGGAGTCTCCAAAGGGAAGTGGGCAGGAAAGAAGCCAGTTCAGATTCTGTTTACCAAAAGCCATGCTACCCGCAGGGTCCACAATGGAGGCAGAAGGACCGAAGGGGAGACAGGGACTCTGAAGGGAGTGACTTCCGATGGAGATGTCCAACGGGAGAAACCCAGAGGGAGGAGAAAGGAACGGATCCGGTGCTTGAGCCTGGAACCTGGCCTAACTAAGGCCGCAACCCTTGCATACAGCTCCTCATGTGGTGGTGACCCCCAACCATGAAATGTTGCTACTGTGATGCATCGTGATGTCAATATCTGCATTTTCCCATGGTCTCAGGCGATCCCTGTGAAAGGGTCGTTCGACCCCCAAAGGGGTCGAGACCCACAGGTTGAGAACAGCTGAACTAAACACTCAGGTGATAGGAATTGAGAATGATTCGGTTCCACTGCAAGAGGAACGGAGTCCTGGGTGAGCACCTTCCACACTTCCAGAGTGAGGAGCATTCGTGTATTCAGTCAACTAACAGGTATTAAGCTCCATCTGTGTGCCAGGTGCCACGGACAAGCCAGAGAGAGACATGGAAGATGGGACGCCCGCCTCTGCCCCTCAGATGTTGCCCAGGGACCCTGCCCGCCCCGTGTCACCCCCTCCAGGGTGGGGGCTGGACCTGGTGAGTCACTGCAAACGAAGAGAATCCGCGGAGGCCATGCTGTCTTAGAGGCTCAAGGGGAGAAACCTTGGCCTCTTGCAGCGGCCGGGGCTCTGGCACCCCTCAGTTTGTGGCTGCATACCGCCAGCCTCTGCCTCTGTCATCACCTGGCCTTCTCCCCGGCTCTGTCCCCCTCTTCCAAGGACACTGGTCTTTGGATGTAGGGCCACCAGGTAATCCAGGATGCTCTCATCTCAAGATCCTTAACGCCGCCGAAACCGGTTTGGCTCAGTGGATAGAGCATCGGCCTGCGGATCAAAGGGTCCCAGGTTCGATTCTGGCCAAGGGCATGTACCTTGGTTGTGGGCACATCCCCAGTAGGGGGTGTGCAGGAGGCGGCTGGTCGATGTCTCTCTCTCATTGATGTTTCTAACTCTCTGTCCCTCTCCCTTCCTCTCTGTAAAAGAAATCAATAAAGTATGTTTTTAAAAAAAGAAAAGAAAAAGATCCTTAACGTCATTACATCTGCAAAGACCCTTTTCCCCAAAGGAGCTCAGGTTCACAGGTTCAGAGATGGGGATGTGTCTGGTGAGGGAGCGGGGGGCTGCTAGAGGGGAGAGCACCATCTAACCACTCCACGACCCAGAGACGGGGACAGGTGTGGTTCAACCCCACATCCCCCTGCCCCAGGCCCGTGAGGTCACGCCCCCCACCCAGCCCGCATCTGACACACGCCTGTTCGGCAGAGAGGCGGCGGAGCGTGGCCTGGAGGTGCCCGGCGTTAGAATTAGCTCAACCCCGACTCACACCCCCGCCGCCACTTACAAATGAGGTGACGTTAGGCAAATGACTGCACCTCTCTGAGCCACAGGTTCCTCCTGTGGGCGTGCTCACGCGACCCATCTCCTGGGGTGAAGACGAGCAGTGAGTGCCAAGCCACCCCCCGCCCCCCACTCCGGCGCGAACGAGGAGGCCACGCGCAGACACGGCGCCTGGCAGGCAGCGAGTGCGGCTGGGAGCTGGCTCTCCCGAGCAGCACGTGGATGATGGAGGCGCTGTGCCAAACCTCCCAGCCTTTTGCTCCGATGGCCACGGGGGTCCCTTCCCCTGGCTCAGAGTCCCCGGGCACCCAGAGGCTTTCCTGGGGACAGCGGCTCACCAAAGTCCCAGGCCTGCCCTCCCACCGCAGGCCCCTTCCTTCCCCGCGATGCCTCCCAGAGCAGGGCTGGCAGGGCCCCTCGCTGTTACTCCTGGCACGGGGTCATCCTGCCAGCATCCTCGGAGGCCCGTAAAAATACCCGCCGTTTGCCGAGACCGGTATGGCTCAGTGGATAGGGCGTCGCATGCGGACTGAAAGGTCCCGGGTTCGATTCCAGACGGGGGCATGTACCTTGCTTGCGGGCACATCCCCACTGTGGGGCGTGCAGGAGGCGGCTGATCGATGTTTCTCTCTCTCATCGATGTTTCTAACTCTCTATCCCTCTCCCTTCCTCTCTGTAAAAAATTAAGAGGGTGCTCCCGCACTGCCTGCTGGGAGCGGCTGCTTCCCAGGATGGTCTGGTCTGTGCGAGGCTGGTGAGAGAGCGTGACCTGAGATAACCCCGCCCGGGTCCTGGCATAAGGACCACGCCCCTCCCGGTGCCCAGGGAGGCACCGGGCTTGGTGTGTGGAGAGGTTTTCTCCGGGGGAGCCTCCGGGCGTCGATGCCCCGAGTCACACACCGGCGGCTCTGCGTTTCCGCCCGGGGGCTGTGGGACCCTGGGCATTCAT
Source organism: Lasiurus borealis (assembly GCA_004026805.1). NCBI lineage: Eukaryota > Metazoa > Chordata > Mammalia > Chiroptera > Vespertilionidae > Lasiurus > Lasiurus borealis. The sequence goes on from PVJN01027411.1 coordinate 8,161, forward strand.
TCCACTTCACTGCTCTGGGCTTCTGTTTCTGCCTAAGACAAAGCGACAGGATGACACCCAGGGTGTAGAGGGTGCAGGGGGGCCGAACGGGATGGTATCGGCACAGGCTGGAAGAAAACGGCTGCGGTACATGCGACTCACAGATGGCTTGTATCCGGAATGTGTTACAAACTCTTGCAACTCAATCATAAGACACACACACACCCGAATCAGAAAAGATTTAAGACACCTCCCCACAGAAGACACAGGTAAAAAGCACAAGAAAAGGTGTTCAGCCGAAACCAGTTTGGCTCAGAGGATAGAGCGTCGGCCTGCGGACTGAAGCGTCCCAGGTTCGATTCGGGTCAAGGCCAAGTAACTTGGTTCAGACATGTCCCCAGTGGGGGGCATGCAGGAGGCAGCTGATCGATGTCTCTCTCTCTCATCGATGTTTCTAGCTTTCTATCCCTCTCCCTTCCTCTCTGTGAAAGATCAATTATACACACACACACACACACACACACAGTGATACCTCGAGATACGAGTTTAAATCGTTCCGTAACCTTGCGGCGTGAGAAACTATGGGACGCTCGAGTCGCGGTAAACTGGTGGGTCGTGTGCAGCCGGCTGATCCTCGCGATGACTCCTATCTTAACTGTTGCTCGTATTTCAAAGCAAAAATCGCTCACTCGACGGCTTGTATCCCAAAAATCTCGTATGTTAGGGCACTCGTATCTCGAGGTACCACTGTATATATATAAAAAAAAGAAAAGGTGTCTAATGCCATTCATCATCACAGAAATGCAAACTGTAACGACCGGACACCCATTCGCCCCACGGAAACGGCGCCAGTGAAAAAGACCCAGTGTCAGTGAGAGTGAGGAGCCCCTGGAATTCACGCTTGTGGTAAGAGCAAAGAAAATGAAATAAAATAACCACGCGGAAAAAACAGTGTGGCCGTGACTTGTGAAGTTAAAAATACACTTAGCACATGACCCAACGATTCCACCCCGAGGTGTTTCCCCAGACACGGGTCTCTACAGAGGCGCGTGTGTAAAAGCCCTGAGTGGGCTTCCTCAGCATCACCCGGGTGAGAAACAATCCCGCGACCCTCCGTGGGTGAGAGGGCACGCAGAGGGCGGGCTGTCCAGGCCACGGGTCGTCTGCCAGAAAGAGGACCAGTTCGCGGTGGACCTGGATGAACACCAGGGCCCTACGCAGGGTGAAAGCAGTCAGGTGTTTTTGATCAAAAGCAAAACTTCCATCAGTAAGTTCTAGAACAGAGAAACAAACCCCAGGGGAGGGGGGTGGGGCAGAAATGAGAGCAGCTGTGGCCTTCAGGTGAGGATGGGGTTGGAGAGTGAATGGAAAGAGGCCTGGGGAACCTTCTAGGGCAGCGGTTCTCAACCTGTGGGTCGAGACCCCTTTGGGGGTCAAATGACCCTTTCAGGGGGGTCGCCTAAGACCATCGGGAAATGCAGATATTTACATCACGATGCATCACAGCAGCAACATGTCATAGTTGGGGGTCACCACCCCATGAGGAACTGTATGCAAAGGTCGGGGCCTCAGGAAGGTTGAGAACCACTGGTCTAGGGTGATAACAAAGACTATGCGGGTGTTAGGGTGATGTGGGTACATGAGCGTACACGTGTGTCCACACTCACCGGCACTGGACCAAACGAAGATCTGTGGGATGTGCTCTATGTGACTGCGTGTCCACAGGGAAGAGGGAAAGGGGACTGGGGACCATGTAGGTAGGGCGGCGCATTTCTTATTGGCTATTGAGTGCCCTGCACCCTGGGGCCCAAGGATGCTTTCGGGTCACAGGGACCCATGGTCTCACCCCCTGGTCCTACCCCTCTCAGGCCTGGCACCACAACTGGCACTCACCCACCTCGCTCCAGAGTCTGTGGCTGTGAGTGCACCGTTCAAGGCTGAGAACGTGAAAACTGGCACATTTTTGTTGTCCTCACCAAGAGGTGGGTCTCACACTCAGATCTGAGATCCTGTCCGAGAACGTGGAAGCTCAGAGAGGTTAAGAAACTTGCCCCTAGCCGAAACAGGTGTGGCTCAGTGGATAGAGCGTCGGACTGTGGACTGAAAGGTCCCAGGTTGGATTCCGGTCAAGGGCATGTATCTCGGTTGCGGGCACATCCCCAGTAGGAGGTGTGCAGGAGGCAGCTGATTGCCGTCTCTCTTTCTCTTATCGATGTTTCTAACTCTATCCCTCTCCCTTCCTCTCTGTAAAAAAAAACCAACAATAAAATATTTTTTAAGTAAAAAAAGCTGGCACATAGTAGGTGCTCAATAAAGGCCATTCTGAATCCATCAGAGGCCAAACCCTCCTACTATGTGCCGGATGAGTCTCAGGGGAGATGTCCCTTCGAGAATAACCTACAAGCGCCCACCAGACATCGCACCATCTCCAACCCAAGGAGGGGAAAAACAGCAGCACTTGGCGAGGTCTAAAATCGCGCCTCCATGCATCACAACCCAAGAGAGGAGACTGGGTCGTCCCAGTGACGAGAAGCAGGCAGGGAAAGTTGGGGAAGAGGTTCGTGTGAGGAGACGGACGTGGAGGTGTGGTTTTTTTTTGTTGTTCTATTTAAGGGACTCGCTCGCTGCTTGCTAAGACTCATTTCTGGTTCCCGGTCTGAGCAGGAAAACACACGGGGGCTCATCAGTAAGAACGGGCCTGCCTTGGAAAGTCCTTGCAGGACGGGTCCTTCCTTACTCTCTGTGCAAGCACCGCCCCCCCAGGGACACGGTGGAGCGCTTGATTTGAATAATGACACTCTGAGGATCGCTGGGGGAAGCACCAGGGGCAGGCTTCCCGCTGGGGACCTTATGACAGCCACAGCGGCAGATTTAAAATATATTTTACTGATTTTTTACAGAGAGGAAGGGAGAGGGACAGAAAGCCAGAAACATCCATGAGAGAGAGACATCGATCAGCCGCCTCCTGCATGCCCCACAGTGGAGATGTGCCCGCAAGCAAGGTACATGCCCCCGACCAGAATCGAACCTGGGACCTTTCAGCCCGCAGTCCGACGCTCTATCCACTGAGCCAAACCGGTCCCGGCAATAGCGGCAGATTTAAATCAGGAACATCTGGGAGCCGAGCCGATTCCCCCCGGACGGCCACGCGTTTGTCCAAGGAACCCCGATGGCTCGCCCAATGCAGGTGCTCGGTTAGCGACCGATGTCGCCTGGGGAACAACCCGGACAAGGACGACAGCTTTCACTCCAAAGAGATTCAGGCCTGGTGACAAGCACCAGGAGCTGCAGCATGTGACTAGGGGCCTGGTCGCCAGGGGACAGAGTGAGGGCGGGGAGTCCAGGCAGCCCTGCAAGGAGGGGGCGCTGAGGGTGAGAGTGGAAGGATGAAAGGGGGTGTGTGGGTATCCTGGGGCGGCTGGAGGGAAGTGCCTCCCACGGGGAGGCATGGAACAACAGGAATGATGGGCGCACAGTTCCGGGACCTGCAGGAGAGGGTCCTTCCTGGCCTCCTCCAGCCCTGGGTAGTTGGCCTGACCCCTGGGGCCTCGGGGGCCTCTGCCTCCATCTGCCCATGCAAATGGACCAAATGGCCAAATGGCGGCACCACTGCCCTGGGTGTCTGTGACCTTCGTGTCAGGACACCACCGGTCCTGGGATCAGAGGCGACCTCGATCCAGTGGGACGCATGGAACAGGATTCCGTCTGCAAAGACCCTACTTCCCAATGAGGTCGCATGCACAGGCACCCAGGGCTGCGAAGACCCGCTCTTGCATGAATTTCGTGCGCCAGGCCTCTAGACTTCAATATGAATCTACAGTGGTACCTCGAGATACGAGTTTAATTCGTTCCGTAACCTTGAGGCGTGGGAAACTATGAGACGCTCGAGTTGCGGTAAACTGGTGGGTCCTGTGCAGCCGGCCCATCCGCGCGATGACTCGTATCTCAACCGTTGCTCCTATTTCAAAGCAAAAATCGCTCGCTCGACGGCTCGTATCTCAACAATCTTGTATGTTAGGGCACTCGTATCTCGAGGCACCACTGTATTTTCAGTTCTTGTCTGTCCTTCCCACTGGCTGTCCATTTACCCAGTAGCTACTATATTTCGGGCACCTGATGCATGACCTTATTTAGTCTTCACGACAACTCAACATGGGCTCCTTGCTGCCATTTCACAGATTAGGAACATGGGGGCTAGGTGGGCCTCACTCTGGGGTCTGAGGTCATTCCGTTCATAACGACGCAAGAGCGGATCAGAAACCTATGAGTGGCCCGGACACAGCGGCTCCCTTCTGCTCCCTGTCAGCATCCCGTCCAGCCACACTGTTCCGCTCGGCAAGTTGTGCCTTGTGACCATCCTTCTTTTAATCCTGCCTCTTCTCTCGTGAGATGCCCTAGGCCTGGACTGGCTGCAGGACATATGGCCAATCCCTCACAAATATGCCCGCCAACAACTCGCAGGTGGCTTGAGTTTCTTTTTACGAAGAAATGAAAGTAACACCACCTTACAATCGAGAACTGGGGGGAGTTGGGAGAGACACAGAAAACTCCATTCCGCCCATGCCCTGCATAGTGTGGTAGAATTATAGCATCATCGGAGAACTGAGTATCTCAGAGAGGGCATCGCGCGAAACCAGCTCCCTGCTTTCGGCTTGTAACCGCGCCTCGCACACCTGTGGGGAAAATGGCATCTGCCATCGCCTACGGACAGGGCCCCGGGGTGGACGGTAAACAGCCAGAGCGGGTGCTTGACGTCGAGGGACTTCACGCTTCCCTCACAGCTGCTCCACTCCACCGCTGCAGCCGGAAAGCGGCCCTGAGGTTACCCATCTGTGAAATGGGACAATGTGGAGACCAATGGGCAAAGCCGTGTTCCCATCAAGCTTGACCTACAAAACCAGGCGGCGGGCCGGACTCGGGGTGCAGGCCACAGTTTGCCAAGTCCCCGTTTGGAACAGACCCTGCAAGATGCCCGTTTAATGAGGCTCGGTGGTGGGGCAGGCACTCCCCACATTTTACCGCCTTCCAACAATAAGATGTTGTGTGCGTACCACGGGCCAGACAACCACCAACCCTCCCTCCCCCCCTTACATCCTGATTCTCACCAACGCACAGCTGTCAATGGGGAAACTGAGAGCAAAGGCCACAAGCCTAGACTGAGAACGCACCAGAGTGTTCCTATGACTAGTAATGGTAGTGGTCCTATACCTAGTAATGGTAGTAGTCCTATGACTAGTAATGATAGTGGTCCTATGACTAGTCATCACAGCCCTGGTTAGTAACGATTAGCATCGGGCGCTGACCAGGTGTTTCCACCAGTTATCCTATCTAACCATTTCATCCTCGCAGGCCAGGAAAAGTTATCTATAGATATAAAAGCCTTAGCGACCAAACAACCAGTTGACTGGCTGCTATGATGCACACTGACCACCAGGGGCAGATGCTCAATGCGGGAGCTTCCCCCTATTGGCCAGTGCACTCCCACAGAGGGAGCCCCACTCAGCTAGCTTACCAAGCAGTGGCAGCAGCAGGGGCAGTGGGACTGGGATGAGCAAAGTGGCATCACCCCTCAGGGTATGTTGGATGGCAGTCTGACATCCTCTAAGTCAGTGGTTCTCAACCTCTGGATCACGACCCCTTTGGGGGTCGAACGACCCTTTCACAGAGGTCGCCTAAGACCAGCGGAAAACACCTATTTCCCATGGTCTTAGGAACCAACACACCGCTCCTCGGTGTAGCAAAGTGTAGCCATGTAGTTTACTGTTGTCATAGGAAGACTGTTGCCCATGCTACACCACGATTCAAGACAACATTTCATTTATTTGTAATTAGAAATAAATATTTCACAATATGTAATTACATATTGTTTTTGTGATTAATCCCTATGTTTTAATTATGTTCAATTTGTAACAACGAAAATACATCCTGCATATCCGATATTTACAGTTCATGACAGTAGCAAAATTACAGCTATGAAGTAGCAACGGAAATAATTTTATGGTTGGGGGTCACCACCACATGAGGAGCTGTCTTAAAGGGTCTCAGCCTTAGGAAGGTTGAGAACCACTGCCCTAAGGGATCTCGGGTTGCAAGAGGGCACAGGCCAGGATGAGGGACCCCACCGGTGCATAAATCTGTGCACCAGGCCTCTAGTATATATATTACAAGAATGTGGGTATATGCAATATTACATGTCACACCATAAGAACCCTGAAGCAGAGCAGTGTCTGTACCGGGCCCTGAGGACACATCCAGGCTGTTAGACGCTCAGCCCTGCCCTTCAACACTACCAAGCCCTTCCCATGGCCCCCTACAGCTGACCAGCACCCCAGGGGGACAGGGCGGCAGGAAGACAGAGACAGAGACGACAGGAAGACAACTGCCTTGGAGACACCAGGCTGCTGAGGCGGGGAGGTGGGGGGGGGGAGCATGCTGGGTGACGTGGGGACCCCCGGCAGGCTTTTCCCAGGAGGAAAGTGGGCTGAAGGGCAGCAGCGGTTCTCTCAACCACCAGGGAGGGCACAGGTGCAGCGGGCCGTCCCGGCGAGAGAGCCGGACTTGACTGGCGCGCAGGGTTGTATAACAGCCTCGGCCGCGCTGGGTTACTCCCGAACACGGGGCAACCTTCGTCCCAGAAAAACAAACTCGCCAACGCCTGCCAGGCAGACAAGTAAACAGAGAAGTGACGGCACCCGGGGGAGCCAGCATCCCGGCTAATAGTAAGCACGGTGACCCCCACGTACGGTGACCCCCACGTGGGAGCGCTCCCAGGTAAGGCACGTGTGCTTGGAGAGCTGGGTGTGCACCAACCACCTCCACAGGGCGGGGCTGGGGGAGGAAGCCTCCCCATTTCCCAGAGGGGTCCCCTGAGGGGGAGGAGCTGGCCTGGGGTCACTGTGCTCTCTAGGGCGGACCCGGGATTTGACCCCAGGCCAACAGAGTCCAGGAGCTGAACCCGGGCGTCCCTGCTACAGAGGCAGCCGGACAAGTGACGATGGAGACGCAGATCCTGCAATCAGAGCTTAGCTCCTCCACGTCTGGGTGGAGCTGGAGGACCTGGGGTCACCTCTGCTGAGTGACCCGTGTCTCACTGGCAGAATGGGGATTCCCCAGGTCTCGGGGTGGTGGTGAGGATGGGAGAGAGAGGAAAAGTGGCTGCAGCTGTTCGTTCCCCCATAACCGGTGTCAGGGCTGCGGTTCTCAACCTGTGGGTCGCGAACAGCTAGTGGGGTCTCTCCTAAGACCCTCAGAAAACACAGATATTTTACCTTAAGATTCATACCAGTAGCAAATGACAGTGATGAAGCAGCGACAAAAATAATGTTAGGGTTGGGGGTCACCACCACATAAAGAGCTGTATTAAAGGGTCGCGGCCTTAGGAAGGTTGAGAACCACTGACTCAGAGAATACAAGCAGGGGTCCTCCCTGAACCTCAGGCTTCTCCTCTTCTGCTCCCACAGAGTCACTGCACTCTGCTTAGTGACCTCCCACCTCAGGTTCCCAACTCTGACCACAGCTACGGCTACGGAACACCCACCCTGGATCACCCAGCCCCGGGCCGGCCTCCCTTCCCTCCGAGTCAGCCGCCTTCGACGTTCCCCACCCCCTGCCAGTTCACGGTACCCCATTCCACCCAGGAAGCCACAAGAGAAATGGAAAAGGGGGGACAGTAGCAAGTCGACGTGGCCGTTCTCCCCCAGGCTGGTGAGAAAAGAAACCGAAAGCACGGGTTCGCCAAAGGCAGGCTTCCCCGGAGGCGCCTCCATCTATTGGGAAGGAAAACCTCCCTCGGGCGGGCGGGCCCTCCTTGGAGGTGACCGGTTCCACAGACACAGAGCTGCCTCGGGAAGGTGCGTGTCCCTGTCTGCAGAGGCTCTTCTCTGCTCCGAGCACTCCCGGGTCTCCTTCTCCCAGAGAGAGAGGGATGGAGGTCCATGCAGAGTGGCTGCATCCCACCCTCCTTGCTCTCCTTTGTGATCCTGCGTGTTTCGTTAGATGTGTTTTCAAATCATTATTCTGCAAATGCCTCGAAGTCTCAGTTTGTTAAAAGAGTCCATGGCACTGACCACTCCCCCGCCCCCCACCGAAAAAAAAAGAAGGTTCCAGAGCTCTGGTGCTGGCTTGCCAGTCCCTAAGAACGCACAGTTTCCTTGTCTTTCCTGAAACTACTGAAGGCCCAGCGTACAATTTTGTGCATGGATGGGGTCCGGCCGGCTTGTCCCCGATGGGGGCATTCAGGGGCAGGCTGGTTGAATGGGGGTGAGGGTGGGCCGATTGGGGTTGGGGCTGGCCAGGGTGAGGGGCCATGAGTGGTTTGCCAGCCGCTCCTGCGCCCATTGGGGCAGGGGGGGGGGGGGTCTACTAGGGGACAGGCCGAGCCGAGGGGCCATAGGCATTCTGATCGTTCTGTTGTTCGGTCTATTTGCATATTATCCTTTTATTATATAGGAATTCCTGCCAAAATGGGTTTGGCTCAGTGGATAGAGCGTCGGCCTGCAGACTGAAGGGTGCCAGGTTCGATTCCAGTCAAGGGCATGTATCCTGGTTGCGGGCACATCCCCAGTAGGAGGTGTGCAGGAGGCGGCTGACCGATGTCTCTCTCTCATGGATGTTTCTAACTCTCTGTCTCTCTCCCTTCCTCTCTGTAAAAAATCAATAAAAAATATACATATTATTATATAGGATTTCCTGAAGGTCAGGTTTCTGATGGGCTTACAGATGGTATTAGGTTGCCTGCGCCTCTCAGCATCCCTACAAAATCCTGTTTTACCCGCAGACCTGTGTACCGGGAGAAAGGGAGAAACAAGGCAAGAAGGGCAATATTCCCATACACACACACATACATACACACATACACACACACACACATACATACTTTTCCCGTTATGACCCCTACCCTTCCAGGCATGATTGCCTGTTCAGTTATCTCTTCTCCCACGCTACCTGCAGATTCTGGGAAGGCAGAGAGGCCAGGTGAGTCTTGTTATTGCAACATCCAGAACAGCAGCTGGATGAGGAAGTCTCTGATAAGTGTGTGCTGGCCGCACGAGGGGAAGGAGGTGTTAACGCACAGGCGTCCCTCCTCCGCTCCACGTGTAAGCTTCCCTCCCACGAGCAAACCCCTTGGCCTCAGGGGCCTGTTGGCAGTTCTTGACCTTGTCTTCTTATTTGGGCCACACAGAGGACAAGCTGGCATCCTGCCCGCCTCCTGGGTCCGGGGCTGGCCATGCCTCCTCACCCGCACACACATATCCTGTTTACCCTTGCGCTGGGCACGTTGCAGAGTGAAGGCATCTATACCAGGAAGAGTATGGGGCCTTTCAAGGTGGGTATCGATGGGCAACGCCACCCCAAGTCCACAGAGCGCACCATCTTTTCAGGGGTGCATGCAACATTCCCCAAGAGAGACCAGAGGCTGAGCCAGAAAAAGAAGTCTCAGTGCACCTCAAAGGGCGGAAATACACCGAACATCTTCTCTGCGGACAACGGCAGCACATGAGAGGTTAGCAAGAGGAGACGCATAGAAAACCCAGATATTTGAAGAACCTCTCTCAGCGCCGGACACAGACCAGGCCCTGGGTAACTGTAGTTCCTTCTCCCAGCCACTGCCCCATGTCTTTCTCCATCACAGTGAGAGTCCCGGTGCGGCTGCTAAAAGTGAACGCTGACCCACGCCCGTGGTGGCGCCCAATGCCCGCTCTCCAGTGCGCCGGGACAACTGGTCGACCTTGGAGCCCCTCTGCGCCTCTCACCTTCCACCTGATCCACACTCAGACACCGCCCATGGGGTGCACCCCACTCTCTGCTCTGAGAGCCCCAACATTCAGGAAGGGTGAGAGCTCAACTTGGGGATGGGCACGGCTCTATTCGCTCAGAATGTTTTCTGGCAGATAGGATCCAGTTTGTTCTGTTTGAGGAGTTTCACTGACACCCCAACTGCCGACGAAAAGGGGGCGCTATCATAAACCTGACCAGTGCACTGACAGAAAATCATCTCATCGGGTGGGTGCTCTGATCACGAATTCCTGACTGGGCAGGTCCTGGTGGGGGTCACGGCCCAGGCTTACAGCACCTTCGGTTCAAGGATCACCTTTGCCTTAAGGGCGCCCTGTTTCCGGGCTTCAGGCTAACACACCTCTGAAACGCCCGTTTCTCACACCCCGCGGCAGGTCACCACCCGCAAAGGAGCACACAATCTTGGTTCCCACCGGGTCCCTTGCTTCTCCCCCTTCGTGCAGTCTTCCTGAGGTTCTCGCCTTCATTCCAAACGCATAAAAGCAACTGCCAAATGGTCACTCCCCGAGCACTGAAGACCTTTCTTCAGGGCAGTGTCCTCAGTCTGGCTCAAAAGAACTCCTACAAAAATTCCCATAGATCTAGACTTTCTTTAGTTCCTTCTTTCCTTCCTTCCTTCCTTCCTTCCTTCCTTCCTTCCTTCCGGCTCAAAAGAACTCTTACAAAAATTCCCATAGACCTAGACCTTCTTTAGTTCCTTCCTTCCTTCCTTCCTTCCTTCCTTCCTTCCTTCCTTCCTTCCTTCCCTCTGGCTCAAAAGAACTCCTACAAAAATTCCCATAGACCTAGACCTTCTTTAGTTCCTTCCTTCCCTCCTTCCTTCCTTCCTTCCTTCCTTCCTTTCTTCCTTGTGAGATGAGGTGGGAAGTGGCACCAACACCAACAGCAGGCACCCTTGCCTCCCCCTTGAGCAGATGCACGGAAGCTGGTGAGAATCCTGGGAAGTAGACCAGTATTCTGTTTCCATGTTGTGGACAGGGTTCACGGCAATCCCCGGGAGCAGGGAGTGAGGGCACTTCCATGGGTAGATAAGAAAATTAAGGCCCAGAAAGGTAAGGAACTTGCCCGGGGACACCAGCCAGAGGTGGGATTCAGTCTCAGTCTAATGCCTGGGCCTCAGGAAACTTCCCGTCAAATAGAAGTGATAGACAGCCATCATCATCACCACTACCACCACCACCACCACCACCACCACCACCACCACCACCGGGAGGGCAGCCAAGCGCCTCAGGGACGGTTCACAGGAGCCAGAACAGCGGGAATGGCCCTGTGAGAACCACGGAGAAGGTGTGCCCTTTGAGCTGGGCCTTGACAGATGTTTTGGTTTTCGCCAGAAAGAAACTCCCTGGCACAGGCAAGGAGCTGCTGAAAGGAACCCCCTGCTCAGGAGGCCGGGGGCCCTGGGCTTGCGGGAAGTGTCATGGGGACCGGTTTCCACGTCTCTGCAAAAATCCTCATCGGCACAGCACGTGGGGGAGAGCGCAGGCCTCATCTGGTGGGCTCCGCTGGCGTAATGCAGCTGTGTGGCCTTCAGCCAGAAAGTTAACCTCTCTGGTCCGGAGAGGGCTCACCGACCACAGCGTACTGACTACACGGGGCCCCCACGCAAAAGCTGAGCCTCAAGCTGGTCCCGACGCTGCCTCGCGTGTCTGCTGCACCAGATGTGGCCCGGGTCACCTCTGTCATCCCTGTGCCCACAGACCTGTCTGCTCATGGGCTAACATCTCCCAAGGAACTACAGTGATACCTGGAGATAGGAGTTTAATTCGTTCCGTAATCTTGAGGCGTGGGAAACTATGAGATGCTGAGTCACGGTAAACTGGTGGGTCGTGTGCAGCCGGCTGATCCTCGAGATGACTCCTATCTCAACTGTTGCTCGTATTTCAAAGCAAAAATCGCTCCCTCGGCAGCTCGTATCTTAAAAATCTCATATGTTAGGGCACTCGTATCTCGAGGTACCACTGTATTTGTGACTGTCCTGAGAAAGAAAGGATCCAAAAGCCACAGAGAAACGGGGCCTGGTCTACTCCCAGGACTGGAGATGGGTTTCCACTCACCAGAGCTCATGCGCTCACGGCCAGAGAACTAGGGACCTCACTTCGTCTCTCTTGCAAAATGCATTTCTGCTGAATGACTGTGACCGATGTCACCTGAATCCTAACCACCCCCCCCGCTGCCCGAGGAAGGCGCTTTCTGCCTGGACCACACGCTCCTCGTTACGGAGCTGCCTGCTTCATCCTGCAAAAGGGGCCAGGGCGTTGGAGAGACGGTCGCACCAGGCCACCCTTGCTGTCAGCCCACCTCCCGTCTCTCACAAACGCCGGTCTTGTTCTGTGCCTGAGCTGAACTCTTTAGGTCAAAGATCCCAAGACATGGACGTGTCTTAAAGGGACCTTTGTCCTATAGCCAGGGGCATCAGGGGGTTTGCTGGGAGCATCTGCCTCTTTCTTAGCGGCGCAGGAGTTAAAGGTGAGCTGGTGAACTGATGGCGTCTGAGATGGGAGGAAATGCGCTAGAAAGCCGGCTAGGTGTGCAAGCAAACTTGCTTGCTACCACATAAATGAGAACTCAGATGCCCAAATGCTAATGATGCATTTGCTGGAGAGGGCCTGGTACGCCGGAGAGGAGTCAGGGTGGGGTTCTGGTTACTCCCGCTGAGCACAAATTACCGTAACACGAGCCGCAGTGAAATAATAACCGTGTGATGATGTCACTCCCGGGTTTGGGGTCAGGAATTTGGAAGGGCGTGGCTGGGTGGTTCTCACCGGGGTTTCCCATGACCTTGCAGTCAAATGTCGGCCGGGCTGTGGTCATCTGAGAGTGCAGATGCTCTGCACCTTCCGAGATGGCAATCTGCGTGGCCAGTGGCCCACCTGGCCGCCGGCCTCCGGGTCACGGAGACCACGGACCACAGCACCTACCCGTGACCTCTGCAGGCGGCCGGGGTGCTTTCCCCCAAACGAGCGGCCCAGGGAGCCAGGTGGGAGCCCCGTGACCTTTCGGGGGCTCTGCTTCTTAAAGCGATAGAGGGACTCGGCCAAAGGACACTGGCCCCCGCTTTCCAGGAGAATGTGGAGGAGGAGGGCCGCTTGGTTTTGAAACCATCGCTGGGGAGAACGCTGGTCTGAGGGGTGCAAAGACACCACGTGTGGGAGTGCTTGGGGCCCAGGAGCAAAAGGGAGGGAAAGAAGCCGATGTCATAGTGAGCATTTTCTTTTCTTTTTTCCCTTTTTTGTCTTTTTATTGCTTTTTAGACAAAGGAAGGGAGAGGGGAAGAGAGAAACGTTGTGTGAGAGTGAAAACATCAGTCAGCTGCCTCCTGTAAGCCCCCTTAGTGGGGATCCAGCCCACAACCTGGGCATGTGCCCTGACCAGGAATCGAACTTGGGCAACCTTTTGGTGCGGGGACAGCCCCCAGTCAATGGAGCCACACTGGCCAGGGCAGGAGCATTTTCAAGTGAATGCGGGATAAATCATCCAGTCACTAGCATGATCACTTTCTAATATATATATATATATATATATATATATATATACATATACATATATATATATATATGTATATGTATATGTATATATATGTATGTATATTACTAATATATACATATATATTTCTAATATATATATATGTATGTATGTGTATATATATATATATATATATATATGTATATATATATATATATATATATATATATTTCCCCCCCCCCAGAGAGGAAGGGAAAGGAATAGATAGATCAATGATAAGAGAGAATCATTGATTGATTGGTTGCCTCCTGCAACCCCTACTGGGGATCAAGCCAGCAACCCAGGCACGTGCTCTTGACCGGAATCGAACCTGGGACCCTTCAGTCCTCAGGCCAACACTCTAGCCACTGAGCCAAACCAGCTTGAGCCACATTCGAAGTCCTCCCTGGTCTGGTGCTTTCTGGGAAGTGGATCTGGGGTTCACAGGAGACCTCAGGCTGTAGGCAGCGTAACGTTTACTGCGCACGGTGGTTTCAGAATGTTCTGGGTTCCATGAAAGCTCTAACGAACGAGGCAGTGCCTCTTTCCCCACCGGGCTTATCTGCTGACGGGGCCGGCACAGAGTTATCGGCCATGACATCGGCAAGTCCCCGGGAGCACGGGTAATGGCAGAAAGGAGGAGTGGGGGGATGTGGGTCAGAGGGGGCGGTCAGGGCAGGCCTCCCGGGAGCGGACATCTGCGCGGAGATCTGAGAGGAGGGAGGAAATGAGGCCGGCGGCGATGCAGGGCAAAGAGTGGCCCGCACAAGGGTCACATTCCGTGCACAGGCTCCGAGGCCAGCCCGGGCAGGTATGCGTGGCCTAAAGCAAGAAGGCCACTGGGGGGGCGGGGGTGGGGCGGGGGCTGGTGGAGGGCTTGGATTTTATTCTAAGTGAGTCAGGACTCCACGGAAGGGTTTGTTTTAATCAGGTGAGTCCAATGACTTTTATTTTTCATTTTTAAAAATATATTTTATTGATTTTTTACAGAGAGGAAGGGAGAGGGATAGAGATTTGGAAACATCGATGAGAGAGAACACATCGATCAGCTGCCTCCTGCACGCCCCACACTGGAGATGTGCCCGAAACCAAGGTACATGCCCCCGACCGGAATCGAACCTGGGACCTTTCAGTCTGAAAGCCGACGCTCTATCCACTGAGCCAAACCGGTCTCGGCTTAAAATATATTCTTATTCATTTCAGAGAGGAAAAGAGAGGGAGAGAGAGAGAGAAACATCAATGATGAGAGAAAATCATTTACTGGCTGTCTGCTGCCCGCCCCCTACTGGGGATCGAGCCCGCAACCCAGGCATGTGCACTTGACCAGAATGGAGCCTGGGACCCTTCAGTCCGCAGGCCGACGCTCTATCCACTGAGCCAAACGAGCCAAGGCTCCACTGCCTATTTGATTGTTAGTTACTGTTGTTAATCTCTCGCCGATCCCCACTTGTAAATCTGATTTTGTCAGAGGCATGTAGAGGAAAAAACATAGCACCTTAGGGCTTGGGACTGCCCACAGCTTCAGACAATGAGGGGATATTTTTATAGAGTCCCCATGGCTGCAGAGAGAGAAAGGAGGGGAGGATAGACACCGGAAGGCCAGGCAGAGGCAGGGACCCAGGCAGAAGGTGAAGAGGATAAGAAGTAGGGTGATGGGCATCTCCTTTGAAGGAAGATTCCAGAGGCTTTGCTAGTGGCCATGTCTACCAGTCAATCCTTTGACCTGGCCAACAAGACATGATTCCCTCAAAGGCGGAATCGCTGCCCAATTCAAATCTGATCTCTCCAGAGGGTGTCCATGTGGGTGGTAGACAGTGGGAGAGACCTGGGTCAAACCAGCTCCTGCACACACTGGCAGGGGTCTTGTCCCTCGTGGCAGAAAGGGCCTGCAGTATAGGCATTTCTCCCTCCTCCCCACCCTTATGTGCCCCCTTCCCCCGACAGACACACACACACACACACACACACACACACACACACACACACACATCCCTGCCTCTCAACAAGAAAGATATGAGGAGATTCAAAAGAGTGAGCCCCTGGCTGGAAAGACCCTTTCAAAAAAAGCGTTCAAAGAAGTCTAGAGCCTTCTGGAAGGGCCGTCGGGGGAGACCCGCACCCATTTGCATGGGCCAGTTGGGTATTTTGGTCCTTCGCTGCATGACACGACTTGGTAGTCACAGCCCCTCCCCCTGTGACCAGTCACTGTTCTCCCAGCAGGCCTTCCTGTCAAAAGGAAACCGGCAGTGCTACCGCTTTGAGGCAGGCGTTAGGGGGGTTTCATGCTCCAGGGGTCTCAGGAGGGACAGGGTCAAGGTTCTCGCAAGTGGCACGAGTGGCTGATGGGCCAGATCCAGGAGCAAGCCCACGCCTGCAATAGTGACCATTTTTAACTGTGTGTGTGTGTGTGTGTGTGTAACACACATGTACATAGCTACTGGCTGTGTGTCCGACACTCTCCCAATCATGCAATAAAATCTCTTGGCCTTTAACCGCTCATAACCCTAACATGATGCTGGTCCTTCATTCAGCGCTCACGGTGCATGTATCAAGCACTTCACACATGTGGACAGTGAGTCACGTGTCCGGGTCAAGCAGCTAGTTAGTGACAGAGCCGAGATTGGACCCCAGAAACCCTGGCTTTGGAATTGGGCTCGCGACCACCGTATGCAGCCGCTGGACACGGTGCCTGGGTAGAAAGCTATACAGCCCTTGCCAATGCTTTCAGCTGCAACTGAAAAGCAAGCCCATGTAGGGTGGCATCAGCAAGCGGGAATTGGCCGGTGTGGTTCAGTGGTTGGGCATCAACCTATGAATCAGGAGGTCATGATTCAATTCCTGGAGCAGCGGTTCTCAACCTGTGGGTCGCGGCCCCTTTGGGGGTCCACCGACCCCATCACAGGGGTCGCCTAAGACCGTCAGAAAACACAGATATTTACATTACGATTCACGACAGTAGCAAAATTCCTGTTAGGAAATAGCAAAGAAAATAATTGTATGGTTGGGGGTCACCACCACATGAGGAACTGTATTAAAGGGTCCCGGCATTAGGAAGGTTGAGAACCGCTGTCCTGGAGGCATCTGCTGGGTGGGGCTGGTGGCAGGGCTTTCCTGTCTCTTAGGAACAATGTCCACCAATTCCATCCGCTGCTGATGGCCTCCCGGGTGCAAGGTGGCTGCCGTATCTCCGGGGATCATCCCGGAGATCCAGGCGGGAAAAGGCAATAGGAGTTTCCCTTAACGGGGGCTTCGTCTTTGTATCTGGAAGGAGAATGCTTCCCCACACAAAATCAGAAAACGCATCTGCCCCTACGAGGGCCGCCATGACCACAGCTGGTTTAAACCAGTCTTGATTCATCTCATGAGGCTGGGGCTGTGGCCTGTCTTCCCGAGGCCTCCTCCTTTCCCCAAAAAACTCTCAAGGCACCACGCAGGGGAGAGTCAGCAGACACAGCATGCGCCACGGGGAGCATTCACACCCCCATGTTGCAGATGGGCACACCGCCGCTCAGAGTCACAAGGTCAAGATCACAAGGCCGGCAAAATGGCCGGCCCAGCCTGGCCGGTGTGGTTCAGTGGTTGAGCATCAACCTATGAATCAGGAGGTCGAGGTTCGATTCCTGGTCAGGGCACATGTCCAAGTTGCAGGCTCCATCCCCAGGGACAGGGGTGCAGGAGGCAGCTGATCAATGATTCTCTTTCATCATTGATGTTTTCCTCTCTCTCTCTCTCCTTCTCCCTTCCTCTCTAAAATCAATAAAAAATATATTTCTCAGAAATGGTAACTGCAGAATACTAATCCAGGGTCCCTGCAATTCTAAGTCTCAAAACTCTAACTGAAGGGACATCCACATGACTTAACACTGACAGCTACAGAGCTTCAGGCAAGTGGTTCAAGCCCCTAAGGCTCAACCTTCTCCTCTCTCCCTGGCTAGTCAGGCTTCCGAACCAGCGGGTGGCCGGCGGGGGAAATGGAATATTCCAGCAGACCCTGAACAACACGTGTGAACTGCACGATCCGCTTACCCACGGATCGTTTTCAACCAGCAAGCCCAGCCTGCAGATACAGTGCCTCGCCCTTACGACTTTGTTAATGACATTGCTTTAAGAACTCCCAATCTGCTGTCTCCAGAACCATCTATAGCCAAACTGCGAACGTGCTAACTATCTAAAAGGCTGGGATAACAGGCATAGACTGGCACCCCTTCAGCCACCCTGGGCCTGGGGTCACCCACAGTCCCCCTCCACAGCAGGCTACGCAGGGCAGGGACTGTCCCCACGCACCACCACCTGACATCTGCCTCACGCACCCCACACCCAGGCAACTTCCCTCGAGGGGCCAGGGAATCTCTGTCTGACTCGCTCCCATCAGCCTCACAGCACCAAGCCTTTCTGACAGGGTGTCTGTGAGTCCCAGGCCGGGCAGACGCCTGTCCGAGTGCCCGGATTGTGAATCAAACAGGAACTGATCACTGGGAGGAGCACAGATACGGGGCCTGGTGACAGGGCTGCTGGGCATTCACTGGCCGCAGTGCGAACCGGCTGGCAATCTGACACTAGCATGGGGCTGGGGAGGAGCAGCGGCTACTAGAAAGCTTGCAGTGAGCGAGGGTGAGCGAGTGGAATGACCGATGCCTTTTTTTTAAAAAAAAAAAAGCAAATGGCCGAAACCCGTTTGGCTCAGTGGATAGAGTGTAGGCCTGCAGACTGAAAGGTCCCGGGTTCGATTCCGGTCAAGGGCATGTACCTTGCTTGCGGCACATATCCACTATGGGGCGTGCAGGAGGCGGCTGATCGATGTCTCTCTCTCATCTATGTTTCTGACTTTCTATCTCTCTCCGTTCCTCTCTGTAAAAATTCAATAAAATATATTTTTTAAAAAAAGGAAATGGCCGAAACCGGTTTGGCTCAGTGGATAGAGCGTCGGCCTGCAGACGGAAAGGTCCCGGGTTCGATTCCGGTCAAAGGCATGTACCTTGGTGGCAAGCACATCCTCAGTGGGGGGTGTGCAGGAGGCAGCTGATCGATGTCTCTCTCTCACCGATGTTTCTTACTCTCTATCCCTCTCTCTTCCTCTCTGTAAAAAATCAATAAAATATATTAAATAAAATAAAATTTAAAAAAAAAAAACAGTAAATGGAAGTAATGATCTCCCCTCTGTGCACTGTCTTGGTGTAGAGTCTGGACAGTGGGAAACATACCTGTGGCCGGTTTGGAAGCTCAGATGCAGAGCCTATGAACGTGTTTCTCCCTCTGAGAGTGGGGAAGTGGAGGCAAGGTCACCTGGGTTCGCACCACCCGGGGAGTCGCCCTGGACTTCTGGAGGCCCAGCAGGGCAGGAAGTGGGGGCTGGGAGCGGTGACGTCACCTGCCCCAGGAGCTGGGCCAGAGGAGCATCACTGACCCCCGCGTTCCGGGAAAGAGGGCCCCGCTCGAGCCGGGAAGGAGTGGCCCTGGGCGTGCTCAGAGACAGCAGTGGCCCGAAACCCCGCAAAACCCCCGAGACCTGGTGGGGCTGCGACACCCACACAGCTCTCACACCCCAGAGCTTAACCTTTCACCTGCGGAACCGCCAGACCCACGTGTCATGCCCAGCCCCGGGGCCAGCACGCTCCCCCACGTGGGAAGGCCGCCTGGGGACCCCCCGGGAACCCCGCAGCAGCCGGTGAATCACGCCCTGCCACCACCTCGTGGCCCTGCATCTCAGATCAGGAGGACGGAGCCACCCGGCCTGGGGGCTCAGGGTGGGGAGCTCTGCCTTTGAATCATGGCCGCCAGAACCTTCCCGGGGCCTCCCGGGCACCCGCTGAAGGGTTGGGTGTGCGTTGCCTGGGGCGAGGGCAGCTTCTCGGGGGACACAGCCCCGGTCTGTACGTGCCCTTGACCGGAATCGAACCCGGGACCTTTCAGTCTGCAGGCCGACGCTCTATCCACTGAGCCACACCGGTTTCGGCCATTTGCTTTTTTTTTTTTTTAAAGGCATCGGTCATTCCACTCGCTCACCCTCGCTCTCTGCTTAGAGGCCTCATCAGCAGCGCACAGGGCGATCGGCCGCAGGTGACTGGGCTCCGCACTGCCTGGCACCGCACTCTGTGGTCAGTGTGGTTTGTAAGTTTCTCTTAGTGAAGCCTCAGCTCCTGGGGAATCGCAATACCCCGGATGCAACCCCGAGAAGGTGTGGGAACACACCGCCGGCACCGGGTAAACCCGGAAGCGAACCTCAGGGGTCCTACTCCAGCCTCAACACGGTGATAGGCTAATGCGACATCTTCAGGGATGAGGACACACCTGTCGTACCTTGATCAATAAAGAAATTTAAAAAAAAAAAAGAAAAAAAAGGAAAAACAACCCCAGGACACCCCCTGCAAATGGACAGATCCTGGGTGCTTTCCCAGGAACCTCAAAGGTCTGACAGCAGTTCGAGGTCACAAAGGACTGCCGGCCTGCAAAGCGTGAGGTTTTTTGTTTTGTTTTGTTTTTTAAATATATTTTATGGATTTTTTGCAGAGAGGAAGGGAGAGGGATAGAGAGTTAGAAACATCGATGAGAGAGAGACATCGATCAGCCGCCTCCTGCACGCCCCACAGTGGAGATGTGCCCGCAAGCAAGGTCCATGCCCCCGACCGGAATCGAACCTGGGACCTTTCAGTCCGCAGGCCAACACTCTATCCACTGAGCCA